>CAHIKZ030000515.1:242500-277500 GCA_903632075.3 Acanthosepion pharaonis | reverse complement strand
GGGTAAATTATTAACCCCAAACTGGGGTCAAAACACTATGAAATTGTAAAATAGGTTTTAATACCAGAAATACTGTGTAAAAATTTATTACCAGTAATAAATTTTTGAAGAAAAATTATTACAAGCAATACATTTTTGAAAACAAAATATTACCAGCAATAAAAGTCATGTAAGCATTAAATAACCCATTGAAGTTGATATACCGTAAAACAAACCAAACTCAACCGTATTGTACCTTGTTGTGGTAGGATCCACCTAATTTGCATAGTGGAGTACCGACCATATAAATATGGTTGGTATCGGGAAGACGAGGAGAGGAATCAGGAGATTCAATCCAGAGACTCTGCCCGACTGCGACTAAGTCAACACATTCTCCAGGAACGGTCTTACCAAGAATATACAAAAGACTATATGTAAATATTGTGTACACTTTCTTGTTTCAATACATTCTGTTCTAAGTACATTTTGTGTTGCATTATTATTCCATGCATTAGTCAAGTTTCAACAGTTAATGACTCAGCAATCTAGTTGTGATGGTTGATACTTCAATGTCCGACATCGACTGACTCACTCAACACCACTGAGCCCAACTGGCGACCGCTAATACTACTACTACTTATTATGTGTGGGAGAGTCTATTAATAATAGGTGTGTTGTATTATTATTCCATGCATTCGTCAAGTTTCAACATACCTTGACATCGAAAAGGTGCATCGCAAACCATATTGTACCTTGAAATTGAAAGTGCATTGCCAAATTAGACGAGGGGTTCTTGAGCTAGAGATGTTCTTGTTTTTACATCATTTTAAACAGGAAATGCAGTCCTTGTTTTCAATACATATTTTTGTATCAATATATACAAAGATGTTCAATAGAAAAATCAGTATATATAAAATATAGAAACATTCACTATAAAAGTTTTATCAATAAAGCCGTAATCAATTCCTTGACTAGGTGAGTCACATTCCGATTAGCCATTGAGTCTGCGATGTCGATCTTCTATGAGTTGTGTGGCCGCTGCTTGGTTTTCCTATCGACTACGCTACAGACGTAAGTATTTGAAGAGAGTCATATTGAGAAAGATCAAAAGTCAATTATTAGTGGTGAGAGAATCGTGGAAGTTCTCAGCTAACCTCGCCTGGGTCACGTTGGCCATGAAGGGAGGTAATCCTGTTGGAACATAGCATAAGTCGCCTACCCAAAATCACCTTCTCGCATTGAAAGATAAATTAATACTCGAATGCCGCGTAATACTACGTTAGGTCATATTAAATTTATAGCCCCTAAATCTGTGACACACACACACACACACACACACACACACACACACACACACACACACACACACACATATATATATATATATATATATATCCGATTAATTCAAATAAAATGTGTCTCTTAGCTGCTTAGGTTATCTCCAGCACCTTGACTCGATAGTTTCGTAGACAAACATTTTTGCAATCGTTCTATCCACTCGTCAGGAGGTTTCAGCAACTGACTGCATGACTTTCTCATTTTCGTCATTTGCATATCAAGATAAAAATTAATCTATACACTGATTATTGGTATGAGGTTGATTTTTTTCTTTTGTGTGTGTTTGAGTATGTTTGTATGTATCGAATGTCGTGGTGATTTCTATTTTTCGTCAAATGAAAGAAAATAATACTTTACCTTTCTTAGAAATCATGCTACAGCACGTTGACAATAGCTTAAAACTTAGTGTCCACCGAAAAATCAACTAATAAACATGGGCCTATTAAATTTTTATTCTCATCATAACAACAAAATTCGGAATAATCATCGGGATTCTATTTAAGATCACTCAGAATGTGCAGCCCTCAATATTTACACGAAGAGGAGAAATATATTGAAATATTCAAGATCCTCCAATACCCTATTTCTTATTCAATGCGAAACAGAATGCTCATAAAATATTCCAAAATACAAAAAAAAAATTGTTCTACCTATTAACTCTATCGTAACTACAACCGAAAATAATTTATGTAGACTCAGCATAAAATTTGTCACAACTACATCTACAAATATAAAAGACTTAATCAATACAAAACAAAACATCGAACCAAAACTTGAATGGTGATTTGCTCTATCACGTGGAATGATTGTTAAAAAGAATATATTGGAGAAACTTCAACAAGTTTAAATAAAAGGTTATATGAACAAAAAAGAGACATTAAAAAAAAAAAAAAATCAACATATTAAACGCATTAGTTTCTCTCCGTAACGAAACTGACCACAATTTTGACATTAGAGTTTATATCGTTGTTGCAGTCATCTATGTCCTTGTAAATTTTAACCTGGTAAACCACACACTCCTGTTGACATATTCCCTGTAGGGGACAGATTTTTTGTTCCTACAATTACAACTAGAAGTAGTGGCGAATGTAGTTACCTATATATATATATATATATATATATATATATATATATATATATATATATATATATATATATATATATATATATATATATTTAGTTGGATAGATGTGAGTTTGTGATCCTGGGTTTCACGCTTTAGCGATCGTCAGACAAACCCAAAGCATTGAGAGTTTGTCTGACGATCGCTAAAGCGTGAAACCCAGGGTCACAAACTCACATCTATCCAACCAAATATGTTAGCTCTATCTCTGATATTGAGCGCTTTCTAATAAGTACCGCGCATATAATATATAAATAATTATACATATATATATTTATTTATATTTATATACACTTTTCACACATTTCATATATATATATATATATATATATATATATATATATATATATATATTTAATAAAAACCAGACCACTTTAAGATTCCATGTAATAAATTATTTCACCATAGCCCTTTTAAATGGGTTCTGGATCATCAGACTTTACTTCCAAAGGTTGAAATCAAAAAAAAAAAAAAAAAAAAAAAAAAATGGAATCTTAAAGTGGTCTGTTTTTATTCAAATTTATTTGCTCTGATTTTACATTGAGCTCTCTGGATATCATCCTCCTTGGGTCTACCCATACGGATTACCTAGTTTTGCATAAACTATATATATATATATATATATATATATATATATATATATATATATATATAGAGAGAGAGAGAGAGAGAGAGGGAGAAAAGAGAGAGATAAAGAGTGTGTGTAATTAATAAAATCAAACGTTCACTTAACTTGTTTCTACACTGAGTTTCGTCTTTTTTCATTGGAAAATTTTCAGAAAATAATTCCATGTTTTTTTTATATCTTAATATCACGTATTTCCTCCCTTTTTAGCAACTGAACTCTCCAAGATTTTGTTCCCTCTCCTGTGGCCAGGAACTCAGAATGCCTATCACTTATTTTGGGTTATTTCAACCGATGCTTTTATCCACTTCGCCACGTGTTCTTGGGGGTAAAAGAATTGGTTGAGTAATCCAAAAAGTGACTTGTCCCAAATCGTTGTGAGTTCAATACCCGGCCACAGCAGAGGTGAACAAAAACTTGAAGAGTTGAGTTACTAAAGTGAAATAACTGAAACTGAGATATCCAGAAAAGGCATGGCACGTGGAATTAGAACAATATACCCCCGTGGACTAAATAAAGTGTTCAGTTCGAAATTCTAATGTATATCATCTGAAGAAGGCCGGAGCGGAAAATAACCGAAACATCGTGAATATAGTAATAAAGATGAGGACAACTGTCCGAACGATGTAAATAGTGTAAAGAGTTACAATAACTCAATCTCAGAATTATGTTTTTATATATATATATATATATATATTATTTATCTGATTATTTGATTGTAACTGGTGGTTCAATATGAAACTCTAGAGTCACTTCATACAACGCTTATTGATTTATTGTCTATGTGCATAGGCACGTATATGTGGCTGAGAATTTGCTCTGGTCATGAGGGAAGAGAGATCAATAGAGAGGGTAGGGGTATGTAGATAAAAAATCAGCGCGAGGAGAGAAATCTAACTTTGCATGGCAATTTTACGCCTTAAGCAATCATTCGACCATGCATTGATGATTTCTGTGTCAATGTTGGTTCTCATTTACTCTCTTTCTTTTTCCTTTCTCTTTTTCTATCTTTCTTTCTTTCTCGCTTTTTTTCTTTATCACATTCTCTTTCTTTCTTTCTTTCACTTTATTTTTTCGTTCTTTCTTTCTTTTTATTTATTTCTCTCTCTCTTTCTCTCGCTTTCTTTCATTTTCTTTCTTTCTCTCTCTCTCTTTCTTTCTTTCTTTTTTTCCATTTATTTCTCTATCCTTTTCTTTCTTTGTTTCCCGCTTTCTCTTTCTTTCTTTCTTTCTTTCTTTCTTTCTTTCTTTCTTTCTTTACTTCTTTTTTCTCACTTTCTTTCTTTCTTTCTTTCTTTCTTTCTTTCTTTCTTTCTTTCTTTCTTTCACTTTATTTTTTCATTTTTTCTTTCTTTCTATTTATTTCTCTCTCTCTTTCTCTCGTTTTATTTATTTCTTTTTATTTATTTCTCTCTCTCATTCTTTCTTTCTTTCTTTCCATTTATTTCTCTATCCCTTTCTTTGTCTCCCGCTTTCTCTTTCTTTCTTTCTTTCTTTCTTTCTTTCTTTCACTTCATTTTTTTCTTTCTTTTCTTTTTATTTATTTATCTACCCTTTCTTTCTTTTTCTCCCGCTTTCTCTCTTTCTTTTTCTTTCTTTCTTTCTTTCTTTCTTTCTTTCTTTCTTTCTTTCTTTCTTTCTTTCACTTAATTTTTTCGTTCTTTTTTCTTTTTATTTATTTCTCTCTCTTTTTCTCTCGCTTTCTTTTTTTTATTTATTTCTCTTTCTTTCTTTCTTTCTTTCTTTCTTTCTTTCTTTCTTTCTTTCTTTCTATTTATTTCTCTATCCCTTTCTTTTTTTCTCCCGCTTTCACTTTCTTTCTTTCTTTCTTTCTTTCTTTCTTTCTTTCTTTGTTTGTTTATCTGTGTGTATAGGTTATGTGTTTATGTATGTCTGTGATTTTCCGGACATATACAATTGAAACACTGTTTCTCTAACGACCACCGACGTTAAGCAAACGTCGAACCTGATCAGCACCTAGAATACCACGTTGGATGTGCGGGTGGCGTAATTGATAACGGCTCGGAATAGGAACTCCCCGACTTCCAATTACAGTTCGTTATATTCACTTACACTCAAATGCCCTTGGGAAAGGCATGAAGCCACTGCTTCCCCCGCCAGCTATAGGCTAATTAGTAGGAGTTATATAAGTAAAATTCATTATTATTGCCAAAAATTCTTACAATCAAAAAAAAAATTTTGGCATGAAAAAAGCTTGATAAGTCGTAAAAAACAAATCAATTAACCAATGTGTATGTATGTTTATGTATGTGTCCGTTTCTGTCTCTGTGTGTGTGTGTGTGTGAGAGAGAGAGAGTGAGAGAGAGAATATGAATGCGTTTATATGCCCATATTATGTTGTTTATTTCTCTCCTATATATATATATATATATATATATATATATATAAAAGGAAGCACAGTGGTGTAGTGAGTAGCGGCTCGGATTTTCGAATAAATTATATATATATATATATATATATATATATATATATATATATATATATATATATATATATATAAGGCTCAAACACTTATATTCCATGGTTTTAATTTATTACATTGGAATCTTAATCACGATTCAATTCATCAGACCTACAAATTCAAAAAGAAATCAGAAAAAATAACTCCGGGAATAAAAAATAAACCGTCATTTAACTCCTCCCTTTAAAACTTCTATCTGTTAAATTTTAATCCCCCACCTTCACCTTTAGGCCTTCCTGTTCTTCTCTCATTTGTTACCCCCTCTCTATAGCTTTCATTTACTTCTCACATTTATCCCCCCCTCTCATACATACACTCTCACTAAATTTTATTTGTTATTCCCAGAGTTATTTTTCCCGATTTTTTTTGAATTTGTAGGTCTGATGAATTGCATCGTATTTACGATTCCAATGTAATAAATTATAACCATGGAATATTAGGGTTTGAGCCTTTTTATTACATCCTTACTCTGTCCTGGACATTGTGTTCTACCTGGATTCTATCCTCTTGGAATTTTTTTACATATATATGTATGTGTACGTATGTATGTATGTATATATATATTTATATAATTTAGATATATACATATATATGTATATTAACCACTAATATATATATATATATATATATATATATATATATATATATATATATATATATATATATATATATATATATATTAGAGGTTAGGGCTCGGATTGAGGAATCGTAGAGCCGAGTTCGAATTACAGTTGAATCCATTAGATTCCCTTAGAAAAGGCATGAATCCTCTCTCCTTCAGTTATGGGTAAATAGCAAGACAGACTGGGTTCTATACCCTTGGATGGCAACTGGTCTAGGAGAAGGAAAATTCTGAATTCAAAACCTGCGGAGGGCCGTAGTGCACTATTTCTATTCGGCCCTTCAAAAATGGGGTTGGTGCTGCATAAAGCCTTCACCACTATAATTAAATCGTATCTGACTTTCGGTTCCTAGAAACTGAGCTGCTTGACCCTCATACGTCGAATACGACAAGAGAGTTCACCATATATATATATATATATATATATATATATATATATATATATATATATGATTGCGTTTAGCATGAAACAGTCTAACGCCTATGAGTGCGGACTTCAATGTTCACTTTTATATTTATATACGCTCTATCTCTGATATTGAGCACTTTATCCCATAAATATAGCATACCTCAAAACCATTATATATATATATATATATATATATATATATATATATATATATATATATATATATATGTCTATATTGATGCTTCTTACATATTCGTCTATGGGTGCTTATGTACGTATGTAGTAAGGATTAATGTATGGAAACTTATTTAATGTATGTGTGTGTGTGTGTGTGTGCGACCACGTGCTTGAATATCAGTGCTTGTGCACGCGTCTCTGTGTCAACCCGCCTTACGTGTCGTCGCCCCTGCGATGACCGGCACGGGAAACCCGATCCAGCCGTCAAAATGCAGCAATCCCTAGGGGCAGACGAGAGCACCATCGTTAATCAGGGCGTTATCGCAACGTCTCAAACTCTTTGCAATCTCATTTGCATGCCCTCCCCACCAACATCACCACCACCACCCTGCTCTCCTCACACCTCTCTTTCTCTCCTCTACCCATCGACGCCATTTTACTTTTCATGTTCTTCGCCCCCCACCCTTCCACAATAAACACGGCTCGATGTTTTTATTCTTCTCTTTGCTCCTGCATCGCTTCATGGCGTTGTTTTCTCATTTCATTCTGTCCCAAGTACACTATATACGCTCACCGCCATTTTTAGTTTTCTATTTTTATGTTATTTTTAAATTATTATACATCATGCAAGGCCATAAAGCCACTAAGATTCATGATCGTTACTGAGATAAAGGATCTGAGAAACGTTATTGAACAGAAAGGGCAATAAAAAAATGAGATTCAAGGAGACAGAAGATGGCGGTTGAGGTTGCATTTAAATTTTTGAAGTTCATAAAGAAAACTACAGAATGTAGTTGTTGTAACCTATGAAGGGTTACTGAATGAGGAATAACCAAAACGGAGGTTGGAAATGAAATGGTAATCTTTATAATATCAACAAAATAAATACTCGCCAGCGCCGTGAAGTAAGTAAACCACTGCTAGTGGAGCACTACTTAGACAGAATATTGCTCCAATTACAATAGTGTCCAACGTATTTTATGAGGATTGGGACATATCCATTAGTATTCATAGGTACGGTATATAACAGTAGTGAAGGAAAGCGAGAAGAAAGGACTAAACACCAATTACATGAAGACTGAATATAAAAAGAAGCATATAAATTAAGGATACCGAATTTAAGCAGGTGCACGAATCTAGATACCAGGGAGGAATATTAACAGTGGACGGAGAATGCGACGTGGAAATTCGAAGGCGCGAAAGATGCTTTCCAAAAGCTTAGCAAAGTATTAAGAAACATAAAAAATATCATTAGAAACTAAGAAAAAGAGGACTGAACTGTTATGTCTCCAATATGGCAGTGGATGCTGGACATTCTCCTCAAAGATGAAGAGACTTAAAAAAACAGAAAGCAGGTTTTACAGACAGATACCGAAAAATATCAAGGATCGAACATGTGAGCAACGACGAAGTTTTAGAGACAATGCCATCAAAAATTAAATTTATATTTAACATCAGAAAGAGACAGTTGATATTTCTGAGGCACATAATGAGAAAAGAGGGCTTGGAAATTTTGATACTCACAGGGCATATTGAAAGTAAGAGGAGCAGAGGAAAGCAACGTACAACTTACCTGGCAAGCTTGAGCGGATAGATGGAGTAGGGTTTGAGGGGTGTTAAAAAGAGCTACAAAGGAAAGGAAATTATGGAGAGCCATGATCGTCAACGTCCTCAAGGGACACACAGAGCAAATAGAAGAATAAAAAGTTGATAAATGCAAGAAGCCGGAAGGAAGTTTCACAGACGAGAACTGCAAGAGAAGAAATTATTAGAATATAACTTATGGTTGCAACTAGCAATTTCAACTGTAAAATAATGAGACCTAACTGCTAATCTAGTATAACATTTAAGTCCATGAAATCGAGGCACCAAAGAGGGAAGCACACCGGGACAATAAGTAAAATAAAAAAAATTTGGATGATAGAGTTATTTTCGCTGTCCCTCAACTTTTAGTTCGGAGAGCAATGATAGAGAAGAATGGGGACATGAAAGACAGAGAGAGAGAGAGAGAGAGAGAGAGAGAGGGGGAGAAAGGGAGAGAGAGAGAGAGGGGGGTGGGTAGGAGAAAGAAGAGGAAGAGAGAAATGAAGAGGAAGAGAAAGGTGGAGAGAAATATAGGAGGAGAAAGAGAGAGAGAAAGAGAGAGAGAAAGAGGAGGGATAAGGAGAGTAAGAGAGGAGGGAGAAAGAGACACAGAAAAAGAATGAGAGGAAGAAACAGAGAGAAGTAGAGGTCGGGAGAGGGAGAAACATAGATGAAGAAAGAAAGAGAGGGTGAGGGAGAGTGTAGGGATAGAGAGAGAGAGAGAGCGAAAGAGAGAGGAAGAGAGAGAAGGAGAAAGAGAGGGAGAAAGTGAGGGAGAGAGAAACAGAGAAACAGAGAGAGGAAGAGTGAAAAAAGAGTACGAGAGAAAGAAAGATAGATAGATAGATAGATAGAGTGTGTGTGTGTGTGTGTGTGAGAGAGAGAGAGAGAGGGGGGAGAGAGAGAGAGAGAGGAGAAAAACGTAAAATAAAATGTCCGATTATAGCAGTCATGAGCAAACTGCGTCCCGTTTGGCCGAATTTCCTAAAATGTTGTTCCCTTCTCACTTGTTCACTCACACACTATCTCGTGCATAATGACATACATAAACAAGGATAAGTACAATGTTTCTTGAATTTTGTAAACTTTCCGTGTAAGTAACGTCCTCATCATTTTAGAACAGTTGCAAATTGTACTACGGAAGATCATGCGAGTAAATAACTTTTGATTTTGAAATAATTTACACGCAATGACAAGTGTTAATCACACAATCAATTAGTGACAATATTATACCAAGACTTCAATTTTCTAATTACAGAAAATCTTTTCTTCAAAGAAATGGTTCGGCGTTGCTTAACTTCGGTGATTGGAAAGGAACCGATATAAAATAAAATAAACCAAACGAAACCAAATCCACATTGAAATGTGGATTTGGTTTCGTTTGGTTTATTTTGTTTTACGGCACATTAACCTCAATGGATTACACCGGTTGACCTTTCTTTCGACCCAAATGTTGTTGGGCAATGGGCATATATTTTTGGGCTGTTTTTTTTTCACGCTGAATCTGAAAATCAAGTCCATTTTGCCATATCCTGTTTTCTCAGTACAGATATTTTCTATTTTGCTTCAAATAGGCCAAAATGCCCAATTCACATGGATATGCCACGGCTTAAATATGCGAGTGATATAGTTGAAACATTCTCGTTTCGTATTAAAATGGTTTATCGTTCAAGAAAAAAAATATCCAAATAACTTCTAAAATGAATTCTAAGTTATTTCAGTTCAGATAAGCTGACCTGAAAATGTTTGTTTTTATGAGAGATGTCTCACTGAAAAATGTTTTTGTGCTCTTAATGTTCTTAGCTTGTTAAAACTGTGATTTGTGTTTCTTCTCTACTTTTCATAGAAGAAGCTCTTTAGAAGTCATTTAAGAACAGCCATTTTAGTTTTTATTAGTAGTCTTCACTTTAAGCCTGAAACCGGCATAAGATTTTATCACATCACTTGAATTTACGGATGTCTGGTATTGTCATGCAATCTCTGTATAACATGCATAGGAACATCGATAAATGAGGGTTGTTAGGGTGTTAGGCGAGTGTATTTGAGAATAGCAAGATTAGAATTTTCTTTATAGCGCTTAAAATAGCCGCCAAACACTAGATAGAGATAGCCATCTAGGCACTTTGCAGATGGGATGTTAACATGATGGCTGATTTCTGTTGGAACATCAAAAGATATCAACCTTTTCAAAAACACCGTAGAATTTCCAAGAAGAGAGAATTTTTACCTTTGGATGGACAGAAATGAATGTATTTTTCATTCCTTTGTATCTTTGTTTTGATTCAAAAATTGATGACACCATGTTTGCCTTAATTTAATTTTGTGTGAGATTTTTCTGAAAACTTTTTCTGGACTGAAAATGCTGAAAATGAATTCTTTAAGTTATTGGGATGCTTTTTCTTTTATGATAAGTTGTTCTAGCCTGAAAATGTTTAAGGTTCGTTCTACTTGGCACTGGCATATCACTGTTAAATGGCTATTTTGGCCTATTTTAAGAAAAAATAGAAATGATCTGTACTGAGAAAACGCGATGTGATGGAGAAAAAATGGATTTGATTTTCAGATTAAACGTGGAAAAAAATATCCCAGAAACATGTCTCCATCGCCGAACAACATCCGGGTCGAAAAAATGTCGACCTGTGTTATTTAATACCGGCAAGATTTTTACTATAGATTTGTATAAATAAAATATTTATTCTTTGTAAGAAATCACCTTGTAAATCAGCGTTTGGGTTTATTTTGTTTTACGGCATGTCAACATCTCAGTGGGTTATTTAAAACCGACAAGATTTTTAGAAGTTCGTATGGCTCGAATATATATTCCTTGTAAGAAATTAGTTTGTCGATCAGGTTTCATTGATGTATTTTTTGTACATCGGGTTTTTGTCGACAGTCAAATGTATTGCTGGCAATATTTTTGTTTTCAAAAATGTCTTGCTAAGAATTTCACTACAAAAATCCATTTCTACACTTTCATAGTGTTTTGACCCCGGTTTGGTGGTTTAAATAGTTGCTCATAGCTGGGACCTTAACTGGTGCTACCACCCCGGGTCAGAGTGGCTCTGGGAACAATTGTAATTAAGAGATGGTTCCACGCTCCTCAAAACCTCAAATCTCCCGATCAGAGACCTTGCTGCCGGATGTAGTTTATCGTCATACCCAGGACGTAAGCCCTGAATATTTTTGATAAACTGCCCAAGTTTCATGCTTTTGTTCTGTTTTCATCTGGGTGCTTCATATCCCCCTCAAGCATTATAATGATTGTTATAAATGTTTACTTCATTTACAGTCTTTATCTATGCTATTATATTTATGTTTCGGCCATTCTGCTCTCCGGCCCTTTTCAGGTAAACTTCAGGGAATTTACAACTAAGCCTTTTATTTAATTTACTAGTGTAGTTTGGGTATTGATATCACAGCTTTTTTTTCAAGTACTGCTCAGTGATTGCTAGTACTGTTTCTGCGTCTGTACTACCCAGCCCAAGTGTTGAACTCACAACTACTATGCCACCAAATCCACAAAACGCCGCTGTAATCTTCTCCACTATTAAAACTTGAAGCCTTAAACCTAATGTCCTTATTTTCTGCTGGTGCTATTGCTGTGCGGCCTTCCTGTGAAGCTTGATCCTCCCCCTGTTGTTTTTCTCTTTCTTTATTAAGAGCACCCGGTGATATTGAGGAATATATCCGCTGATTTATTCAGACTTCTGCTTCCCCAGTATTTCTCTCTGTCTCGTATTTTTATTTAATTTCAAACGGATTCGTGATCACTCTTTTCACTACATACATGATCAGCCATGCCTGATTTCATTATCTCATCACTAACTGCAAGGAATGGAATACATACAGCACTTGATCATGTTCTCTGTGTTTGCCCATATACCCATTGAACCCGTATAAACGGGTTCTCGGCCGGTCTACCTCCCCGAAAGAGATTCCACCCTTAGGCGTAGCCTGCTTCGGGTTCCCCCCGTCCGTAGGAAGAGAGTTCAAACGAACAGTCGGTAGTGAACGACTGACTGACAATATTCACCCCCCCCAAAAGGGTGTCATGTGGCACAAGGTCTTTTTAACGTGAACATTCCGAGCCCGTGGGCTCGGCCCAAAAATATGCTCATTGAATCCGTATAAACGGGCTCAGGGCCGGTTTTACCTCCCCGAAAGAGATTCCGACCTTCGGCGTAGCCTCCTTCGGGTCCCTCCCGTCCGTAGACAGAGAGTTCAACCGAACAGTCAGTACAGAAGTTAACGACTGGCTGACTGACAATATTCAGTCTCCCCCCCACCCCACTGGGGCAACATGTGACACAAGGTCGGTTATTTATTGTGGGTTTCCCGAGCCCGTGGGCTCGGTCCAAAAATATGCCCATTGAACCCTTATAAACGGGCTCAGGGCTGGTTTTACCTCCCCGAAGGAGACTCATCCCTTCGGGTTCCTGCCGTCCGTAGACAGTGAGTTGAACCGAAAAGTCGGTCGAGAAAGTGACTGATTGACCATATGCAGTCACCCCTCCCACGAGGGTGTCTTGTGGCACAAGGCCTTTTTAACGTGGGCATTCCGAGCCCGTGGGCTCGGCCAAAAATATGCCCATTGAACCCGTATAGACGGGTTCAGGGCCGGTTTTACCTCCCCGAAGGAGACTCCGCCCTTCGGCGTAGCCTCCTTCGGGTTTCTCCCGTCCGTAGACAGAGAGTTTAACCGAACAGTCGCCCAGAAAGCGAGTGACTGACAATATTCAGTCTCCCCTCCCCCACTGGGGCAACATGTGACACAAGGTCGGTTATTTATTTTGGGTTCCCCGAGCCCTTGGGCCCGGCCCCAAAATATGCCCGTTTGAACCCGTATAAACGGGCTTAGGGCCGGTTTTACCTCCCCGAAGGAGACTTTGCCCTTCGGTGTAGCCTCCTTCTGGTTCCTCTCTGTCAATAGACAGAGAGTTGAACCGAACAGTCGCTCATATTCAGTCACCCCACCACGAGTGTGTCATGTGGCACAAGGCCTTTTTAACGTGGGCATTTCCGAGCCATTAGGCTCGGCCAAAAAATAGCCAATTTGAACCCGTATAAACGGGTTCAGGGCCGGTTTTACCTTCGGGTAGCCTCCTTCGGGTTCCTCCCGCCCGTAGGAAGAGAGTTAAACCGAACAGTCGGTTCAGAAAGTGAGCGAATGACGATATTCAGTCACCCCCCCACGAGGGTGTCATGTGGCACAAGGCCTTTTTAACGTGGGCATTCCCGAGCCATTAGGCTCGGCCAAAAATAGCCCATTTGAACCCGTATAAACGGGTTCAGGGCCAATTTACCTCCCGAAGGAGACTCCGCCCTTCGGCGTAGCCTCCTTCGGGTTCCTCCCGTCCGTAGGAAGAGAGTACAACCGAACAGTCGCTCAGAAAGTGAGCGAATGACTATATTTAGTTTCCCACCCACTAGGGAACCATGTGACACAAGGTCGATTTTTTATTGTGGGTTTATCCGAGCCCGTAGGCTCGGGCCAAAAATATGCCCATTTGAACCCGCCTAAGCGGGTTCAGGGCCGGTTTTACCTCCCCGAAGGAGACTCCGCCCTTCGGCGTAGCCTCCTTCGGGTTCCTCTCCGTCCGGAGACAGAGAGGTCAACCGAACAGTCGCTCAGAAAGTGAGCGAATGACAATATTTAGTTTCCCTCCCACTAGGGAACCATGTGACATAAGGTCGATTTTTTATTGTAGGCTTATCCGAGCCCGTAGGCTCGGCCCCAAAAATATGCCCATTTGAACCCGCCTAAGCGGGTTCAGGGCCCAGCGAGCCTCCCCCGAAGGAGACTCCGCCCTTCGGCGTAGCCTCCTTCGGGTTCCTCTCCGTCCGGAGACAGAGAGGTCAACCGAACAGTCGCTCAGAAAGTGAGCGAATGACAATATTTAGTTTCCCTCCCACTAGGGAACCATGTGACATAAGGTCGATTTTTTATTGTGGGCTTATCCGAGCCCGTAGGCTCGGCCCAAAAATATGCCCATTTGAACCCGCCTAAGTGGGTTCAGGGCCGGTTTTACCTCCCCTAAAGAAACTCCGCCCTTCGGCGTAGCCTCCTTCGGGTTCCTCTCCGTCCGGAGACAGAGAGGTCAACCGAACAGTCGCTCAGAAAGTGAGCGAATGACGATATTCAGTCACCCCCACTAGGGCGTCATGTGTGGCACAAGGCCTTTTTAACGTGGGCTTTCCGTGCCATTAGGCGCGGCAAAAAAATTTCCTTTGAACCCGTATAAACGGGTTCAGGGCTGATTTTACTCCCCGAAGGAGACTCCGCCCTTCGGCGTAGCCTCCTTCGGGTTCCTCTCCGGGAGACAGAGAGGTCAACCGAACAGTCGCTCAGAAAGTGAGCGAATGACGATATTCAGTCACCCCCACGAGGGGTGTCATGTGGCACAAGGCCTTTTTAACGGGGCATTCCTGAGCCATTAGGGCCAAAAAATAGCCCATTTGAACCCGCATAAACGGGTTCTGGGCCGAGTTTATTTCCCCCGAAGGAGACTCCGCCCTTCGGCGTAGCCTCCTTCGGGTTCCTCTCCGTCCGGAGACAGAGAGGTCAACCGAACAGTCGCTCAGAAAGTGAGCGAATGACAATATTCAGTTTCCCCCACTAGGGTGTCATGTGACATAAGGTCGATTTTTTATTGTGGGCTTATCCGAGCCGTAGGCTCGGCCCAAAAATATTTTGAACCCGCCTAAGTGGGTTCAGGGCCGGTTTTACCTCCCTAAAGAAACTCCGCCCTTCGGCGTAGCCTCCTTCGGGTTCCTCCGTCCGGAGACAGAAAGGTCAACCGAACAGTCGCTCAGAAAGTGAGCGAATGACAATATTCAGTCACCCCCCACGAGGGTGTCAGACAAGGCCTTTTTAACGTGGGCATTCCCGGGCTCGTAGCCCATTTGAACCCGTATAAACGGGTTCTGGGCCGAGTTTAACCTCCCGAAGGAGACCCACCCTTCGGCGTAGCCTCCTTCGGGTTCCTCTCGCCCGTAGGAAGAGAGTTGAACCGAACAGTCGCTCAGAAAGTGAGCGAATGACAATATTCAGTCACCCCCCCACGAGGGTGTCATGTGGCACAAGGCCTTTTTAACGTGGGCATTCCCGAGCCATTAGGCTCGGCCAAAAAATAGCCCATTTGAACCCGCATAAACGGGTTCTGGGCCGGTTTTACCTCCCCGAAGGAGACTCCGCCCTTCGGCGTAGCCTCCTTCGGGTTCCTCTCCGTCCGGAGACAGAGAGGTCAACCGAACAGTCGCTCAGAAAGTGAGCGAATGACAATATTTAGTTTCCCTCCCACTAGGGAACCATGTGACATAAAGTCGATTTTTTATTGTGGGCTTATCCGAGCCCGTAGGCTCGGCCCAAAAATATGCCCATTTGAACCCGCCTAAGTGGGTTCAGGGCCGGTTTTACCTCCCCGAAAGAAACTCCGCCCTTCGGCGTAGCCTCCTTCGGGTTCCTCTCCGTCCGGAGACAGAGAGGTCAACCGAACAGTCGCTCAGAAAGTGAGCGAATGACTATATTTAGTCGTCCCCCCACGAGGGCGTCATGTGGCACAAGGCCTTTTTAACGTGGGCTTTCCGAGCCATTAGGCGCGGCCAAAAAATAGCCCATTTGAACCCGTATAAACGGGTTCAGGGCCGGTTTTACCTCCCCGAAGGAGACTCCGCCCTTCGGCGTAGCCTCCTTCGGGTTCCTCTCCGTCCGGAGACAGAGAGGTCAACCGAACAGTCGCTCAGAAAGTGAGCGAATGACAATATTCAGTCACCCCCCCACGAGGGTGTCATGTGGCACAAGGCCTTTTTAACGGGTTCCTGAGCCATTAGGCTCGGCCAAAAATAGCCCATTTGAACCCGTATGAACGGGTTCTGGGCCGGTTTAACCTCCCCGAAGGAGACTCCACCCTTCGGCGTAGCCTCCTTCGGGTTCCTCTCCGCCCGTAGGAAGAGAGTTTAACCGAACAGTCGCTCAGAAAGTGAGCGAATGACAATATTCAGTCACCCCCCCACGAGGGTGTCATGTGGCACAAGGCCTTTTTAACGTGGGCATTCCCGAGCCATTAGGCTCGGCCAAAAAATAGCCCATTTGAACCCGTATGAACGGGTTCTGGGCCGGTTTAACCTCCCCGAAGGAGACTCCACCCTTCGGCGTAGCCTCCTTCGGGTTCCTCTCGCCCGTAGGAAGAGAGTTGAACCGAACAGTCGCTCAGAAAGTGAGCGAATGACAATATTCAGTCACCCCCCACGAGGGTGTCATGTGGCACAAGGCCTTTTTAACGTGGGCATTCCCGAGCCATTAGGCTCGGCCAAAAATAGCCCATTTTGAACCCGCATAAACGGGTTCTGGGCCGAGTTTACCCCCCGAAGGAGACTCCGCCCTTCGGCGTAGCCTCCTTCGGGTTCCTCTCCGTCCGGAAGAGAGGTCAACCGAACAGTCGCTCAGAAAGTGAGCGAATGACAAATTCAGTCACCCCCACGATTTAGTTTCCACAAGGCCTTTTTAACGTGGGGATTCCCGAGCCATTAGGCCCGGCCAAAAATACATTTGAACCCGATTTTTTTATTCCCCTGAAGGAGACTTATCGGCGTAGCCTCCTTCGGGTTCCTCTCGCCCGGGAAGAGAGTTGAACTCGCTCAGAAAGTGAGCGAATGAAATATTCAGTCACCCCCCACGAGGGTGTGAACCTTTTTAACGTGGGTTTCCTGGAGCCATTAGGCCCGGCCAAAAATAGCCCATTTGAACCCGCATAAACGGGTTCTGGGCCGGTTTACCTCCCGAAGGAGACTCCGCCTTTCGGCGTAGCCTCCTTCGGGTTCCTCTCCGCCCGTAGGAAGAGAGTTGAACCGAACAGTCGCTCAGAAAGTGAGCGAATGACAATATTCAGTTAGTCGTCCCCCACAAGGGGGCGGCTCATAGCCCATTTGAACCCGCATAAACGGGTTCTGGGCCCTTTTAACGTAGGCCTTTCCCGGAGACAGAGAGGTCAACCGAACAGTCGCGTGAGCGAATGACAATATTTAGTTTCCCATTAAGGTCGAACCCGTAGGCTAAAAATATGCCCATTTGAACCCGGTTCAGGGCCGGTTTTACCTCCCCGAAAGAAACTCCGCCCTTCGGCGTAGCCTCCTTCGGGTTCCTCTCCGTCCGGAGACAGAGAGGTCAACCGAACAGTCGCTCAGAAAGTGAGCGAATGACTATATTCAGTCGTCCCCACGAGGGCGTCATGTGGCACAAGGCCTTTTTAACGTGGGCTTTCCGAGCCATTAGGCGCGGCCAAAAAATAGCCCATTTGAACCCGTATAAACGGGTTCAGGGCCGGTTTTACCTCCCCGAAGGAGACTCCGCCCTTCGGCGTAGCCTCCTTCGGGTTCCTCCGCCCGGAGACAGAGAGGTCAACCGAACAGTCGCTCAGAAAGTGAGCGAATGACAATATTCAGTCACCCCCACGAGGGTGTCATGGGCACAAGGCCTTTTAACGTGGGAATTCCCGAGCCATTAGGGCTCGGCCAAAAATAGGAACCCGTATGAACGGGTTCCGAAGGAGACTCCACCCTTCGGCGTAGCCTCCTTCGGGTTCCTCTCGCCCGTAGGAAGAGAGTTGAACCGAACAGTCGCTCAGAAAGTGAGCGAATGACAATATTCAGTCACCCCCCACGAGGGTGTCATGTGGCACAAGGCCTTTTTAACGTGGGTATTCCCGAGCCATTAGGCCCGGCCAAAAATAGCCCATTTGAACCCGCATAAACGGGTTCTGGGCCGGTTTACCTCCCGAAGGAGACTCCGCCCTTCGGCGTAGCCTCCTTCGGGTTCCTCTCGCCCGTAGGAAGAGAGTTGAACCGTGAACAGTCGCTCAGAAAGTGAGCGAATGACAATATTCAGTCACCCCCCACGAGGGTGTCATGTGGCACAAGGCCTTTTTAACGTGGGATTTCCCGAGCCATTAGGCTCGGCCAAAAATAGCCCATTTGAACCCTATAAACGGGTTCTGGGCCGGAGCGAACCTCCCGAAGGAGACTCCGCCCTTCGGCGTAGCCTCCTTCGGGTTCCTCTCGCCCGTAGGAAGAGAGTTGAACCGTGCAGTCGCTCAGAAAGTGAGCGAATGACTCCCTGCCTACTCCTGAGGTGCAGTATTTATTAAGTATGGTATAGTCCATTATTATTTATATGGGTAAGATCCCATAACAGTTTTCAAATTGATGTAAGTGAGAAGAACGTGGTTATGTTCCGATTATCTTCCCTTACCCTCCCGTCACTGCTTGCAGGAATTAATGTTATATTTTTAAGATAGTTGTTATTCTGAGCGGGGTGGGGTACATTTGATGTGATCATCTGTTATGTGTGTCTGGGTCGACATTTGTGATTTTTTTTCATGGTGTAGTAGGTATCAAACGATCATTTTTCTTTACACTATATGGATGATGGGAATTGAAGTAAAGGTATTGTGCAGTGAAGGTTGGTTTGTGTCATACAGATATCTTGGACACATATTCTGTCCAAGTTAGTTGTACATCCAAGAAGGTCAGCTGATTTTTGCTTTCCTTTTCCATTGTGAGCTGGATCGAGGTTTTATTGAGTTGTCCAGTAGTATTTACACATCTTCCCTGTGACGAAGGTCTCGTATCTCATTTTTACGATTGGCGCTAGTGGCACGACTCCTAAAACCATTTTTTCGAAGTATTCCATATAAATGTTCGTTATCGTTGGTGATAACGGCGAACCCATAGCCAAACCTTTCTCCTACTATGTCAGACCATAGTTAAAACACTTCCAAGTTATTTAATTTAATTTTGATTTTGTTTAGCAGCATATCGACCTTTATGGGTTATTTAATACCGAAATCTAAATATTTTGAACACAGATCAACTACAGATAAAATGTATTGTTGGTCATTTTGCTATAAAATTTATTATTATCAATTCTGCTTTAAAAATGTATCGTTGGTAATTCTACTGTAGATATACAGGGTATCCATGAAGTTCGTGTGCACTTTAAAAAATGTATAACTTTATTTGTATTTGCGATAGAAATAATCTGTAAAAAATGTTATAAAGTTTAACGTACCTAGTTTTAAGTGTAGTTAAAATAACTAACGTGATTTCAGGCATTACTGTAAATCAGTTGGCAAATGTTTTCCGTGAATTGCAAAATCGTATTATCCTTTGTATTGCTAATGATGGAGGACATGTGGAAACTTAAATAAAATTTCAATAAAACCTTAAAAAATATAGATTTACTTCTTTCTAATTCTTTTACAAATTATTTCTATCGCAAATACAAATAAAGTTATATATTTTTTAAAGTGCACCCGAACTTTATGGACACTCTGTATATCATTGGTAATTTTTTAAATAATAATGTTTTTTTTACTATAAAAATGTATTTTTATACTTTCATAGTGTTTGTGGTTTACTATTTGCCCATGACTGGAAGTGCGGCTACCCTGGGTCAGGGTGGACCTGGGAAAAACAGCAATTACGCTCCTCGAAACCTCATCCCGATACGAGGCCTTGCTGCCGGATGTAGACCAGTTATTTAAACTTCTTAGGCAGTATGAAGAAGGTGAAAGAACACATCGGCTGAAGCATTGATCAAGAGAATAAGGATGGGGAAGCTCGTATGAATAATCACAGAATAATTACAATTCTTTTTCTGGGAGCTTCAGACACTATTAGCAAGGCTAAAGAACATTTCGGTTGGAAACATGTTAAAAACAAGTGTGCATACAGTCCTAAATATCGTGTATTTCCTAGTAGAACATTCGACAACCCGAGATAGCTAGAGAATTGATCAAGATGTCAGAGGCTCCCCCACCAGCAAAAAAAACAACAACAACAAAAAAAAAATATCAGATAAAATGAGAATAATAGTTTGAATAATTTTAAGCAGTTTATTTACAGAGGTTGTTCCAGAAAAAAAAATACCGAAAAATTATCGCTGACTTAAAAAAAAAAAATAAAGCAAGGTGATAAAGTCACTAAGACGCAAGAGGTTACTGAGTACGAAAGAATATGAAAAGAACATTATTGAGTAGAAAGCTCAATAAAAGAACATCAAAAGACAGGAAACGACGATTGGCATAGAATGTGCATTTTAAAAAATCATAGTTTACAGAAAAGCAAGAAGAGAGTTCCACAAGCGAGAGGTGGACTGTTAGCATAGATCTTATGGTACGTCTAGTAATCTCAACACTAAAAAGTTGGGACCTAACTGCCAATCTAGTACCGTGTTTAAATTCGTAATATGCTTAAATTCGTAAATTTGATGTACCAAAGACGGAAGTTCATCAGGACAATTACCATAAAAATATCTATATAAAAAAAGGCACAAAGATGCGTGCTTATGGCGGGGAGAATGTGACCGATAACATTGCAAATTCTTCTTTGGATTTTGACAGTAATTTCTAAATACATAGCAGAAGCTCCTGGCCAGATTTGGCAACAATATTCAATACATAGATGAATGGTAGACTTATAAATCCGAAAGAGAGTTTCTAGAAAGAATAGTCGTTTAGAACGACAGAGTAAACCAACTTTCCTAGCAGCAGGCCTAGCAATTGATTCAATATGATCTTTCCACTTCATGTCAGTGATAAACGTTAGATCGAGAAGGGCCGATGAGTTATTCCCCTTGTTTATTTCCGACAATGATTTCCATGTCATTGATTTGCAGAATTATCTGAGGTACAAAAAAAAAAAAAAAAGAAAGAAAGAAAAATAAAAAAGACGAAGACGAAATCATCACTGTAAATTGTCTGAATGTTTTACGCCCCCGTTTATCGACAACTCCCCTGACGGACACAAAACTCCATTCACACAACCATCATAGCTGCCTTCCCGCCAACAAGGGATCCTTATTCACGGTTAGAATAAAAACGGCCATGTATTTATTACCGGTTATCGGAAGCCGACCACGCTGAATTTACGTTTTGTTTCATTGTTGTTCCTTTTAGCTCGACGATTTACGATGTTTTTAGCGACTTAAAAAGCATGTCTGTCTGAATCAAACCAACCGGAGCGGAACGGTATAAATTTGAAATTCCCCAAAGTAGATCGGTTGCCCATGATAAGTTGATCTCGTGTTTACTCGGGAGATGCGCCTTATTTCACGGTAAGAGACAACACCTAATTGACACCATTTGGATTGTTCTATTGCACTGACGCTGACGAGATTTGGTTAGCGAGAAGATGGCGACTCTTTTACAAATAAGTTATTGTTACAGATTATTAATCGTTAGAACTTTGTGGTTTCGGGAACAAGTTAAACAAATAGACGCAAAATGAAGGAAGATGTTTTGTTCTGGTTTAAATAAAGAGGTTTTCAGTTGTAAAATAAGACTTTTTCTATTTCGGTCTGTACATTATCTATCTATCTATCTATCTATCTATCTATCAGTCTGTTCATATCTATCTATCTCAGTCATTTTATATCTATCTATCTATCTATCTATCTATCTATCTATCTATCTATCTATCTATCTATCTCAGTTTGTCCATATCAATCTCAGTTTGTTCATATCTATCTATTTCAATTTGTTCATATCTATCTATCAGGTCATCCCATAAGTTCTGTCCAAATTTTAACTTTTTGTTAAAATGAACGAAATTTAAAGAGTATTTTATAATGTCTAATGGAGCTGATCATTATTTTTATGTTTAGATGCATTTAAACTGATCAAATTTTATTTCAGAGAACAATAAAATTAAATTTTGTTTGATTAAAACCCTGCTAACATGGAAGTAACCAAGAATCATTTGAGGCACATAATGCTTTATGAGTTCAAGAAAGGAAACTCAGCAGTCGAAGCGGCTAGAAACATTCACTCAGTTTATGGAGAGGAATGTGTGGATTGGAAGAACTCGCAGAAGATGGTTTGCAAAATTCAGAGGTAGAGATTTCGCCCTTGAAGATGAAGATCGAACCGGACGTCCAGTTGAGTTGGATGAAAAGCTTCTTGAATCAGCGCTTGAAGAAAATCCTGCTTTATCAGTTGAGGAATTGGCAGTGGTTCTCAGTTCAAACCATACAACTGTACATCGTCATCTTCAACAACTTGGAAAAGTTCCTAAACTTGGAAAATGGGTGCCTCATGAATTGTCTGAAAACAACCTCAAATCCTGAGTTGACATCTGCTCTTCTCTCCATTCTCGCCAACTTGTTTCACCTTTTTTGGATAGACTTGTGACTGGCGACGAAAAATGGATCTTTTATCGAAATGTTAAGCGTCGTAGACAGTGGCTTGGTAAAAGGGAAGGACCCCAGCAACAGCCGAGAAGGGAACTTCATGGGCAAAAGGTTCTTCTTTCAATCTGGTGGGATCGCCAAGGAATAATCCACTTTGAATTCTTACCACCTAATGCACAAGTTAATGCTCAAATATACTGTATGCAATTAGAGCGTTTGAATCAAGCTTTGAGGAAAAAAGACCTGCTCTAGTGAATCGAAAAGCGGTGATGTTTCATCAGAACAATGCGCGACCCCCACAGCAAGAATCACGTCACAAAAGATCGAAGAACTTGGTTGAGAGAAAATTCCTCATCCACCTTATTCTCCCGATCTTGCTTCTTCAGACTACCATTTTCGTAGCTTACAGAATCATTTGGAAGAAACAGCTTTTGTAACACAGGAAGAGGTTAAAACTGACATTTGTGAGTTCTTCGAATCAAAGCCAAAATAATTTTAGAGTAATGGAATTAGTAAGCTTGTTAATAGATGGAAGGAAGTCATAGATAATCAGGGAAAATATATTGTTGATTGAATCTGTAATTAAATGTAACATTTGGTCACTTGTTTTCTTTATTCAAAATTCGGACAGAACTTATGGGATGACCTGATATCTATCTATCTATCTATCTATCTATCTATCTATCTATCTAATCAGAAGCGTGCTGGCCTTGTTCAAATTGTTGATCACGCCAGATAACACACTCTCTCCCTGATACTGTAACTAAGGTCTACTCAGCATAGTTGCAGTATAAACCACAGGTTGGCTCTGTGGGTGTTGAACAAACAGAAGCTAGAATAGGGATTGGCTAGCCGCCCAAGTAGACAGGTATCCTCGAATACGAGTGACCAGCTATTATTATCTATCTCAGTCTGTTCATATTTATCTATCTATTTCTGTCTGATCATATCTATCTATCTATCTATCTATCTATCTATCTCAGTCTGTTCATATTAATCTCTGTCAGTTCATATTAATCTCTGTCAGTTCATATCTATCAATCTATCAGCCTATCTCAGTCAATTCATCTATCTATCTATCTATCTATCTATCTATCTATCTATCTATCTATCTATCTATCTCAGTCTGTTCATATTAATCTCTGTCAGTTCATATCTATCTATCTATCTATCTATCTATCTATCTATCTATCTATCTATCTATCGGCTTGTTCATATCTATCTATCTATCTATCTATCTATCTATCTATGTATTTCAGTCTGTTCATATTAATCTCTGTCAGTTCATATCTATCTATTAATCTATTAACATGTCTATCTCAGTTAATTCATCTATCTATCTATCTATCTATCTATCTATCTATCTATCTATCTATCTATCTATCTATCTCAATCTCTTCATATTAATCTCTCTTAGTTCATACATTTGCTGATACAAACCTCCAGAAGAGTGACACATTGAGCTTTCTCGGGTTAACGTTTCCGGCTGACGAAGTGGGAAGATTCTATTAAATCCTACTGCTAGGTCTGCTGCTAAGAAAGTTAGTTCACTGTGTCGTACTAAAGAAATTTTCTCTACAGAACCTATCATACATAGTCTACCATTAGCTCAGGCTTAAAATATTCTTACCACATTATGTCCGGTGTCCTTGGTATATATTTAGAGATTCCTGATAAAATCCAAAGAAGAATCAGTAATATTGTTGTGGTGTCCTCCCTCTAAAGAGTCTAGGTTGGACTCTTCCGCCTACTATAAGATTAGTAGGAGAGAAGGCCTTGTGGGGACAGTCGAATAAATCTGTTCCAGCTGTGCTTGTCAAACTTTCTGCCTCTGAGCAGAGAGGATCCCCAGACGAGGCTATGTCGAAAAGCAGAGTCTCGTCTCTGGAAACAGCTACTCGATCTCGTTTTATACGGGGTTCATGGGGAATTTTTGGCCGAGCCTGCGGGCTCGGATTGCTCCACATTAAACTCGGCCTTGTTCCACATGCTATCTCGTGTTGAGGCTAGTAAATATAAAGGTGAAATAGACTGAACGCTGGTCAACAGACACACAATCACTAGTCGTGTAATATTCTTCTGTTGTATTTACTGTTTAATATATGATATATCTGTAACATTTGTTTTGTTATTTCTTAAACAGTAAATACAACAGAAATGTATTACACGACTAGTGAGTTTGTGTCGGTTGACCAGCGTTCAATCTATTCGACTGTCCCCCCGCCAAGACCTTCTCTCTTACTAATCTTATAGTAGGCGGAAGAGTCCAACATAGACACTTTAGAGCGAGGACACCACAAAAAATATTATTGGCGTTTTGGCTTCATTCACTTTCCCACCACCTTAAAGTTGCTTCCCTGTGCCTTTTCTATAAATTCTTTCATCGTAATTGTTGAGATGAACTCTTCACTATGGAGATGGTATATTATTTTGCTTGTTTTCTTGCAAATAGTTTTGCATTTTGTAAATACACATTAGGGTTAGATTTTAAATTGTTGTTTTATCCCCCCCCCTACAGATAATGAATTGTACATATGAAACGAGTTAGGATTTCATGGATATTCTGAGGTATTATGGTGGATGTAGTAAGAATTGTAAGTAAGAATGCGTTGTTTTGGGGTAAGGTATATTGTGGTGTGTTTGGGTCAGTGATTGTGTCTAGTTAAGTCAGACAACCATCCTTTTCCCTATTCCTCATTTTTGGCCTTGTGCCACATTTTGTATTCATACAAATAAATAATGCTATTCGCTATGGTACCCAGATTTTATGAATTTCGCTATGGTACCCAGATTTTATGAATTTCGCTATGATACCCAGACTTTATGAATTTAGGCGTACTACTAGATTATCAACAGCATCTCAGCAATGTGCAACTGAATTGTAACTGTAACGGTAAGTTCTATGCTAACTGTTACTTTGCTCGCACTTCTCGCTTGTGGAACAGTCTTCGGCTTCTTGCTTTCCAGTTGACTTTGATCTTCAAAAATTTAAATGCAATGCCAGTCGTTATCTATTGTCTTCCTGATTAATCTTTTCTTGTTTTCACTCTTTAATGTTTCGCTTTTTTCTTCTTCTTTCACTGCAATCCCTTTTATCTTTAGTGGCTTTTAATGCCTTGAATGGAGTGAATTTGATTAAAAAAGACATAAAAACAACAAGTCTTGCTCACATCCAGCCCTGAAAAAAATGTTCGACAGAAGAGTTACCTCCCTTGGGCACTCCTGACCACTTACCGGTCAGTGTTGATGCCGCACGTGCGCGCGCACACACACACACACACACATATACGCAAGACATATACATATATATATATATAATTTATTCTAAAATTATATATATATATATATATATATATATATATATATAATTTATTCTAAAATTATAATATAAATATATTATAAAATCACAAGTATTTTTTGTTTATTAGAATTTATCCCGCATACACCAATCCTATACTTGATATATATATATATATATATATATATATATATATATATATATATATTGATTTATTTAAAGTATGTTTTTTTTCGCTACACAGTTCTAACCATGTTTCATAAATGGAAGCTAAAAGCTACGAATTTAATTTAATTTTAGCACTATTTTGTAAAAATAAAAATATCTATAAGAACACCGGATTATATATCTTACTGTTCTTTCTTTTATATATATATATATATATATATATATATATATATATATATATATATATGAAGTTAAGTAACGAAAATCTTGGTAATCCGTATGGATAATGCCAAGGAGGATGAAATCCTGAGAGCTCAATGTTAAGTCAGAACGAATAATTTAACTTAAAGAAAAACAGACCACTTTAAGGCTCCATTAGTTATAATTTATTTCATCAGAGAATTTTATTTTTGTCTGGATCTACAGACTTCACTTTCAAAGGTGAAAAGAAAAAATGAATTTAAAATTTACACTTCCGAAGGGCAGTATTAAACTTGTATAAGGTGACATAGAGGGTGGTGAGGAATGGTATGAGTGACATCCGAGTTTAGAGAGGGAGGAAGTGTTTTACAATTTATTTTTATATTTCTTTTTATTATATTACTTAATATTGAGGAGGAGAGTGTAAGGATCAGACATTGACCTATTTAATCGGTCAACTCTCACAGGCGTTAGTAAAAAGCTGATGAGTAGACAATTTATTGAAATCTCAATAGCGTTCATTACAGCTCCTCGAAACAATTAAACAATTACAGCAAAATTTGAAGCTGACACTGAATAGAATCAGCTACAAATACTTTAATAATGTTCTAAAATGCCTATAAAAATATATGATAACTACATTCTCAAGACATCTTACTTTGCACATGTCGAACCATTTGTCCATTGCAAGACATTTACACCAATATTCCTGTCCACATTCACAGTATAAAAAATTACTGATTGATAACACAACCATCCAACACCATGAAAATAACAAATTCAAACTACAGATCCTCGAAGCAATCTTCATTAACAAAATTGAAGCTGACACTGAATAGAATCAGCTACAAATATTTTAATAATGTTCTAAAATGCCTATGAAAAGAACAGTTTTCACGTTTTAATGCACACTCAACTATGACATTCCAACATAAAAGAAAAAAATTCCATAATGGATAACTTTTCAAGTTCTAATGAATACTGGAGTATAACTATCAGCCATTGCATTTAAACACAAAAGAAAGAAAAAAAATCAGTATTTGATAGCTACACATAGTTTTTATCTTACCAGACGCACCTCTGATGATGATCTTAGAAAGAAATGGAAAGTACTTAGGGAAATAAAAGTAATTCTCACTGTTACAGTGCATTTCTTGCCTTATTTAATTGTAATATATGGAAAAAATATTTGTGAATATGAAAGGATTATGATAAAAATAAGCAGACATAATTTTTGCAATTTATTCAATCAGACACACACACACACACACACACACACACACACACACACATATATATATATATATATGATACAAATATAGTTTTAATGTATGCTATATATTTATTGGTTTAAGTGTTCAATACCACGGAAAGAACGTAAGCAGACCTTGTGTTCAACAGCCAACGACAACTCAGATGAAGAATGCGTTTAAGCATAAAACAAACTGTTGCCACTGGGTGTTAACTGCAGTGTCCACTTTCATATGTCAGTGGCTACTCCGAGGGTCGGGCTTGTCGGGCTTTACCCGAGTGAATCAACATTCAATTATATCTATTTCAAATCATCAAGAATCTTTAGTAGTACGTCGTTTTCATTCTTGACTTCGGCTGTATATAAAATTAATTGTTTTAACTCCGAGCCTCAAAACATTCACCGAAATACATTACGTTGATATTGTTCATAATAAAGAACAAAGAAAGAAGAAAGAAAGTAAATAAAAAAGAATGAAATGACTGCGTATGTCTGGGTCCTATCTGAGCTGGAGACTTACTTAATAGGCAATTTATTTCTTGCTTTAATTTCATAAATAATCATTTAAAAATCTCTAATGACTTATATACCCTGTTTTTCAAAGAACATATTTTTATTTCAATTTATTGTTTTCAAATGTCCATTTTAAATAATTTATTCCCTACAGTATAAGGAATTTTAGCAGAATGTATCAATTCAAAAGTAGCATCAATGAAATTCATCCCGACTTCAAGTCGGCGAATATGAAGGAAAAGTGGCAGCCTTAACTTGTCGATTGGAGGGTTGGGGTGAGGAGTATGATTGGAGTAGTGTTGAGGAAACACGCTATCAGTCAGCAGTAGTGATCATAGATGCACAATAAAATTCTGACGGAGAGGCACAGTAACGCATAGACATATATATACAAATACACACTCGAGATACATACACACGCTATTTTTCTTATATATCTGTAAACGTTTTTTGGAAATACCTATAGTATATTTTGTTAAAGATTGTGATGAGCTCGACAAACACTGATGACCTTGAGTTGCCACTGATATATATATATATATATATATATATATATATATATATATATATGAATGTGTGTGTGTGTGTTAGTAAATATATTATTAGAAGTTCCATCTAAAATTCCTGTGAATTTGACGATTAGAATATTTCCCACTACACGGAATATCTATCGTCTCAGAGAAAGTACTGCTCACAAAGAGCTGCGGCAAAATTTCGTACTACATTCAGTACTCTTGTGCACTTAAAAATCTCCCTAAATTATGGGCAGCGCATCAAAATATTATTCAGGCAGGTCATGAAAATAATCTCCTTCCTTGTTAATGCACTTAATCCAGTCATGAATTTTCCGTATACAAAGAACAACTTCAGTATGAAATGGAACTAATAACTGTTTCAGGCTACGGACTTATTGATAAACATACAGAATTCCATCGGTGTACATTCTATGTGTATGTGTATATATGTCTATAATATATCTTTGTTTATTTGTGCGTGTGTATGTGTTTTTGCATTTGCGCGTCTGCGTACGCCGTGCGATAATCTGAGTGTATTTGAATTTTGTGAGTTGATATGTGAGTGCCGTTTGTAGATTATACCATGTATATGCCTATGGGCGTATTTTGAGTGTATGTATGTGTGCGAATGTGTTTCTTACTCATATATACATATGTTTGTTAACGGTTTTCAAGCTTCATCAGAAAAAAAAAAGATGTAAATTCTAGAAATGCTCTAGAGGAGAAAAATAAAGAAATACATAAATAAAACACGCAATTTCAATAAAAATATTGATGATAATTTTAATAATTGCAAGAAACAATACAAAAGGAAAAAAAAAAACCTCCCAGAAAACTTTTTATCACCTACAACAAACAAAATGGAGTTTTTTGTCAGTTACATCATTCCGCCCGTACAATAAGGGGGAGACAACTGCGCACAGCAAGTTCATAATTCAGAATAACGACTCCAGCAACAACGACAACGTAATGAATAAGCAAGTAACAAAATAAAAGAAATAAGTAAATAAAAAAGAAAGAAAGTGTTTGTGTATTATGGGATGTTTTTGCTTTTTATAAGCTATCATGCTTGAGGTTATCTGATGTCAAATATCCGTCGTATTCAGGGATCTAGTTTGTTTGTTTGTTTAAAACCATCGCCGACATTAAAAGTTCTCCCCGGTTCTATTGTTTCAAAATTCTTTTCACGTCTGTCGTGTAAAAAAAAAAAAAAAAAAGATCAATAAAAATAGTAACAAAAAAAAAAAAAAAAAAAAAAAAAGAAATAGAAAAAGAAAAAGAGAAAAAGGAAGAAAGTAAGGTAATAATATGTTTGCGGAGAAAAAACGTAAGGAAATAACTAAAGAAATCAAATATAAGAACTTTACTCTCTCCCTGTCGCACACACACACACACACACACACACACACACACACACACACACACACACACATATATATATATATATATATATATATATATATATATATATATATATATAAAATGAAAATATAGACAAAAATATCTGAGTATATATATGTACAGGTGTATGTATAAATACACATAAACACACACACACACACACACACACACACACACATATATATATATATATATATATATATATATAAAATGCAAAAAATATAGGATTTAACTTTAGGCCACCAAAGAGGTGGGGGATTTAATTTTTGTGTAATTATATAAAGAAATATGAGAGATGGCTGTTGGCAATCAGGTAACGTTGGGTATTTTCACAGATGAATAAACTGATCAATATTTAAGAATATATACTCATACAAAGATAAAGATATATATATATATATATATATATATATATATATATATATATAGGCTGCAATCATTCATTTATGCATGTTGCATTAAAACGACAGACAAAGGTATTTCTATAGAACATTGGGACAGTTTCTACACAATTGTCAAAGAAAGCTTTGTGCGAACACAAGAAAAATTAAATAAAAACCTTAACCATAGTACATTGTCTGTAGTTTTTAATGAAACATGCATGCATATATATATATATATATATATATATATATATATATATATATATATATATATATATAGGATTGAGGTGTACTGAATAATTGCAATCACCAGAAAATACTATTCTTAAAAGTATACAACACAGTATTCAACACAATCTCTTCATAAGACAGCAGAAGTGTTGAAACAAAATAGCTATTTTTGTAGTGATTTTATAACATACTTATGTTATAATTTTCGAAAAAATTATATATATATATATATATATATATATATAACAAAATAAAATCAAAATTACCTCATATGGGGTATAGACCTATTTCAACCGACGAAAACTTCACCAGTCTTATTCAACCCCTTATATAGACTGAGTTTTGTCGGAAAAAATTTAAGAGTTAGATTAATTAAAGAGTTGGATTTCATTGTGTTAGACTATTTATTGACTCTGTAGTCATAAATGCATTGAGCTCTTTGTGTATTAGTTTTAATATTTTATATTACTAGGATCCACTTCGATTATATAACAACATATATATATATATATATATATATATATGTTAATACTCATATCTATCTATCTATCTATCTATCTATCTATCTATCTATCTATCTATCTATTTAAGTTTCCTTACATATACATATGTATCGATGTATGCATATAGCTATATATCTATCTATCCATGTGTTCTTTATCTATATATATGTCTTTTTCTTCATATCTATTTATCTATCTTAGTTTCTTCACATGTATGTATGTATGTATGTATATATGACTCTATGTCTCTTCAGATCTATCTATCTATCTATCTATCTATCTATCTATCTATCTATCTAAGTCTGTTCATATCTCTATCTATCTATCTATCTATCTATCTATCTATCTATCTATCTATTTAAGTTTCCTTACATATACATATGTATCGATGTATGCATGTAGCTATATATCTATCTATCCATGTGTTCTTTATCTCTATATATAGGTCTTTTTCTTCATATCTATTTATCTATCTTAGTTTCTTCACATGTATGTATGTATGTATGTATGAGTCTATGTCTGTTCATATCTATCTATCTATCTATCTATCTATCTATCTATCTATCTATCTATCTAAGTCTGTTCATATCTATCTATCTATCTATGTATCTATCTATCTATCTATCTATCTATTTCGTTTTCCTCATATCATTAATGGTAATTCTTTCAGACAAGGTCGAGCTAGTGAAAAGCAAAAGCTGCAAACTCCAAGACCTGATGAACATACTAGCAGCCAAATTGATCTATCTATCTATCTATCTATCTATCTCATTTTCTTCACACCTACTTAATTTTCTTTCTTTCTTTCTTTCTTTCTTTCTTTCTCATTTTCTTCACATCATTAATATTATTTCTTTCAGACGAAGTCGAGCTAATGAAAAGCAAAAGCAGCAAACTTCAAGACCTCATGAACAGACTAGCAGCCAAATCGAATGCAAATAGAATGCATGTCAACGCGGATCCCTTTTTCGTTTTTAAATTTCTGCCTTCTGGCCACCATTGTTAGCATTTCATGTTTTATGAATTCGATTTTTTACCCTCTGAAATTTCAACAAATACCATTAAAAAATTCGCTCCAAATATTATTATACAACAATAAAGAAATAAATTAACACCATAGGCTTTCTTGGGTGGAGTATTTGTCGATTTCAATTGTTTACTCGAGAAGTGCATAATATGATGTAAAAGATCTGCATTATTGTATTCATTGGAGATCAATCGAATATTTTGCTGTATATATATATATATATATATATATATATATAGTTTTATTATATATTCCTACGAGTATTTTCTTTTCTCTACATAAAATGTATAAAAACTGTCTAGCTTTTCTTTATATCCGAGCGCTTTCGGCTATTCTATTAGCCCTTGTCTAGGATATATATATATATATATATATATATATATATATATATATATATATATATAGAGAGAGAGAGACAGAGAGAGAAGTAATGAAAAGTTTGGTAATCCGTATGGATAATTCCAAGGAGGATGTAATCCAGAGTGCTCAATGTCAAATCAAAGCAATTATTCATTTCAATAATAAACAGACAACTTTAACGGTCCATTGGTTATAATTTATTTCCCCAGGTGTATGATTTTCACCTGGTTCACCAGAACGCACTTCCAAGGGTGAACAAAATGTTTTAAATTTACATATAGTTTTTTGCGCGCTTTCAGACAAGTTCGAAATATATAAATATTTTAAATATAAATTAAGTTAAAGCGTCTAATGATTTTTTCTTTTTCTTTCGGATTTGGCAGACATTTAGGCGATATTATTTTTCACACATAATTGCTATGACTTAAATAACATGATCCAATAGAGAAACTGATAAATTTTCACGAATAACACTGATTTATATACTACTGACTTTGATCCGTCTTAATGAAACACCCTTTATATATATGTGTGTTTGTATGTGTGTGCTGTGCTTGTTTATAATATTTGTATATTTATATATATATATATATATATATATATATATATATATATATATATATATATATATTAAGCTTTTCAAGCCAAGCAAGGTGGGAAGCCACTATCACGCAAGGTGTTACAGAGACTTGGAGCGAGAGCAAAGAGGAGTGATAGAAGAAAAGATGAAGAGAAGGTTAGAGCATAGATCAAGGCATCTGGAGACGTCGATTGACATTACATTTGAATAGTTGGAGATTATAGCTATCAGGGAAACAGGAAAAGGGGAGGGAGTTCCACAGGCGAGAAGTGCGAGACATGAAGCTATTGGAGTAGAAGAGACGGTTACGTTTAACAGTTTCGACAGTGAAAGTGTGTGAACGAGATGCTAGCTTTGTAAAACGCTTAAATTCATGAAGTCTGGGAACAAGCAAAAGCAGTTCATCGGAGCAGTTGCCATGAAAATATTTGTAAAAAAGACAGAGGGAGGCGATGGCACTTCTGTGAGCGACTGCAGACGGGATGCCAGATCAGGTCCAATTACATTGCATATCCGTCTCTGGATCATCAAGAACCTTGAGGCAAACAGAAGGGTCCCTGGACCATATATGGCAGCAATACTCCATGCAAAGGCGAATGGTTGATTTGTAGATTTGAAGGATCGACTCTTGCGAGAGAAATTCTCTGGCGCGGCACAGTGGGCCAATTTTCCTTGCGGTGGACGGAGCTATTGGCTCAATTAATTTGTTCCATCTCAGGTCAGCCGTCAGTGTGAGACCGAGCAGCCGCAGAGAAGTGCTCCCGAGAAGTTGAGCGTCAGACATTCTAATGGTGGGCAGGGATGGTTCTCTGTGATGAGTAATAGAGAGCAGTTTTGTTTTTGAGGCGTTAAAGTTAACCAACCAATTCCTACCCCAGTTCACAACCGACTAGAGGTCCTTTTCGAGACGAACGGCTAGGTTAGTTTTGTCAACGACACTAGATTTGTTTTGGAAGCAGGAGTAAATTGGAGTGTCGTCCGTGTAGATGCCAACTTGGGAATCTATGACGTCAGGAAGATCGTTGATGAAGATAAGGAACAGAGTAGGGCCTAGGATAGAGCCTTGGGGAACACCTGCGTTCGTGGGATAGGAACTGGAGGAGAATCCATTGAAAATGACCTTCAATACACGGTTTGACAGGAATGATTGTATTAAGTCAAACAATCAACCTGAAATTTCATGACCCTGGAGCTTGCAAAGAAGGCCGGCATGCCAAACCCTATCAAACGCTTACCGCTTATCTAGAGCCACGGCACGAGATTCTCCGTTATTATGAAGGGCTTGGTAAACAATTTCAGTGATGGCCGTAAGCACATCAGCTGTGGAACGGGCAAAGCGGAAACCATATTGCTTGTCGGAGAGCAGATTATAGGACGTAAGGTGCTTAACCACTTCGGTGTTGATTAAAGCTTTGAAGACTTTGCCGAAAAGGGGTAGGAGACTGATAGAACGGTAATTAAAAGAGTCAGAATGGTCACCAGAATTCTTAAAGACAGGAACAATGGATGAAGACTTCCAACAGTCTGGAAAACAAGATTTATTGAGGCAGTAGTTATATAATTTGGAGAGGGCAGAGGCCAGTTCAGGCGCACATTTCTTCAGGACAATGGCTGGTATCCCATCTCCACTACTAGCCTTGTGGGGGTCTAAATTAGAGATAATGCCCAATACCGATGACGGGGTAATGTGCAGCTCATTTAATAGAGCCTCAGTTCTAAGAGGGAAATCGAGTGTGGATACACCGGAAGAGTCGAGCGTTGAATTGAATGAGAATTTCCGAGCATTCAGCCTTGTCAGTAGAAGAAATGGTTGAACAAAGGAGGTATTGAGGGTTTTCTATTGTTAAATACGCTCTTGCAGAGACGCCAATAATCATTGGAGCCGAATTTGCGAGATGCAATACGTTCTTTCATTCGAGCAGCAAAGATTGACTTTGTTTCATTGAGGACACGCTTACACTCCTTACGGGCAGAGACAAAGAGACGTCTATTGCAGTCAGACATGTCGCTTCGATAGAGGTGGAAGAAGTGGTTCCTATGGGCA
>CAHIKZ030000515.1:160000-237500 GCA_903632075.3 Acanthosepion pharaonis | reverse complement strand
GCACACGAGAATCTATCTTTTCGTGTAGTTTTCCTTAAAGAAATCAATAATAGTTAGTTAAGTAAAAGTTAATAATGTAAAAGCTAGTTAATAATGGTTTTTCTAACTACCTCATCGACCACCAGATTAGATTTTTTATTTCCAAAGTAACTAATAACGATACTGAACACGCAGACAAAAACAATAACATTAACATCTGTTACAAAAACCAAATACATGTCAACTATAAGCAAGACGAATTTCTCTTAGAAATATCATAAAGAAATACACTACTCGAGTCGATCAAAAAAAGAAAATTAATTATCTATTAAAGAAAATTTAAAACATCTAAATTTATCAGTAAAAATAACAACACACCTGAAAAATCAAAACTACAAAGAACCAATATCATTTACAAGTTCAAATGCCTCTTAAGCAACTGTGTTCCGGATCAAACCATAAATGATTATATTGGTCTTACTACTACATGCCTATGTAGACGACTTACCTTACACCTACCCGAGCACAGCTCTATTAGAACTCATGTAAACGCACGCAAAACAACAGAAAAATACTATTAGAAAATACAAGTATAATAGCCTCATCCACATGTAAAAGAAGATTAAGAATAATGGAAGCTCTAATAATCAAAAAGGAAAATCCAACAGTCAATAATATTTACTATGAACATGGCCACAATGTACCGACCGTGTTTGGAAAATAAAATATTCCTATAACTTTAGACACATACATAAAAAACCCACATATTTAGTTAAGAAAAATAAAAATAAAAATCGCCCTTGATAAAGGCTAAAAGAATAACCGAAAGCGCTTGGACATGCAGAGATTTGGAGTTTCTACACACTTTGTGTCCAGAAAAGAAAACACTTGTACGAACATGAAAAAAAAATTAAATAAAGTTTCTACTCAAATCACTCTTCTAAAATTGAATCTGGAATAATTATAAGTTCCTATCTGAGAGCATTAAGAATTTGCAGCCCCCAATATTTACCTAAGAAGAAACATACATAGAAAACACATTCAAAAACCTACAATACCCATATCATTTGATTCACAACGCAAGAAGGAAGGCGTACAAAATATGCAACCGAAACAAAAATAATAACAATTCGTAATAATAAATTATATGAAAACAGCTGCATAATACTACCGACCAACTCCGTCACGTCCACTATTCAGAACAACTTATCCCATAAATATACATATATGTACTAGCACGCTTCACCTGCCGACTATCGCTTCGCAAATGAAATATATTCTCTACTTGAAATATTTAAAACAGAACGAACATTTCATTCATAAATTGGTTTGTTATAGTTGAGGAAAGTTTTACAAATAGATGCCAACTTACTGAAGGCCAAGTAAAATGAAATTTCCAACACCTTTCTGCTCTATATAAGACGATATTCCTAAAGAGAACTATATTTGAAATGAAAATCAAAACAATTCTCGAATAAAAGTACATTAATGAAGGACAGTTGATTAATGAAATGAATTTTTTTAAAAATCAATATGCAAATTAGTTAAACCTGAAGAATGATAGCACCTAGAAGTAGATAATATATAATACAAATATTGGGCCATTATCACGTGCACTCAGGGACGACTCCGAAGCCGCACCTTCTCATTGCATTAGAGAGAAGTATTGGTGCACGGCTGCGGGGAGGCTGATGATAATTTTTGTTCCTTGCCCGGGTGCACGCGCTCGGGCTCTCCACATTAAAACGAACTTGTGTCACAACCTGACCTCGTGGGGAGTTGAGTAAATACAAATTACTCTTTAAGAGTTACCCCTCTTGAACCACGAAAGCAACGGTAAATGGCTAGTACAATATATTAATATATATATTTAACCTCGCATAATCTGGCAACCCTGAATCTGAACTCAACTAAAATCCTTCCTTGCGCCTAAAATTTCTAGGGCTTTTGAATGAACTATGAATCATTGAAATCGGACCAGTGCGAGTGGAGGAGTTGCTTGACACAGACACGCACACATATATATATATATATATATATATATATATATATATATATATATGGGTGCGACAGTAAAATAGTCCAAATAATGTAACAGAATCATTGTCCATCCCACACAATGTTTAATGTCTAAAAAAAACTAAACTGAGTTTCTTTTTTTCCAGGTTTTCAGTGAGACGTTTAGCTATCTTGACACAATCTGTCGTAAGAATCATTGAAAGAGCCTTTGAATTATTTGGCTAGAAAGAGAACAGGTTAAATCGTCTTGTGTCACCCCCACTGTGTCTTCCAACCGAGCAATGGTGAGAGGAAAAAGATCATTCAAGCCTTCAGTACTGGTACCAACATTCATACTCTGGCTTTCATCTTGAAAGTTCATTCAAGAACCATCAAGAGAACGATGAATAAGTTTAAAAATGAGAGAACAGTAGAAGGGAAAACAAGATCAGGAGGTCACAACAGGGAAAGGGATCATCATTTCAATTTAGAGCTAAAGAGATCAATTAGAAAAGATCCAACTCAACTCATAAGACATTTAGCACGTGAGAGAGAAGTTTCAGTTATGACAGTCCAAACAACAGTGGAAAAAGTCTTGAAAATTAAATCGTACGTGAAACCTGTGAGAAAACTTGTTACTCCAGGACAGAAAGTTAGGAGGTTAGAGAGTGCGAAGATCATCTTGAATAAGTTGGAAAATGGTCCTGGAAGAATATATATATATATATATATATATATATATATATATATATTTATATATGAACTTTATTTTAATCCTCCATGAGCTTCCGATCTTTAGCTGTGATTAATTAATGATGAACATGTCATTTTCATTTATTATTGATTTCATCACAACTCTTCTGTTAAGCTTGGAGAGTAACTATAAATTTTTTATTGCTCAAGGTAAAGTCCAAAGGTGCTTTAAAAACCTCGGAGAATACCCAGTAAGGTACCTTAATTCATTTCTAAGATACAACGGTTCAAATAATAATCTAAGAAATGGACAATTTTGCTTCTACACGATTTGGACAACTTTTGCTGTTACAACCGGTATATATATATATATATATATATATATATATATATATATATATATATATATATAAAAAAAAACAGACCACTTTAAGGTACCATTATAATAATTTATTTCACCAGAGTCCTATTAAAAGGACGCCGGATCATCAGATAGCACTTCCAACAACGAAATGAAACCTATATATTAGCTCTGGATTTACATTGAGCTCTCAGGATTTCATCCTCCTTGGGATTACCCATACGAATTACCAAGTTCTTCATAGCTTATATATATATATATATATATATATATATATATATATATATATTCCAACAATGTTTCTTACAAATGACAGATAAATTTTGTCGATTAGATTTGTGAATAAGTTATTCTTGTTGATGATGATGATGATGATGATGATGATGATGATGAAGAAGACAAGAAGAAGAAAAAGAAAATGAAGAAGAAAAAGATGAAGAAACAGAAAAAGAAGGAAATGAAAAAGAAAAAGAAGAAGAAAATGAAGAAAAAGAAAACGAAGAAAAAGAAGAAAAAAGAAGAAAAAGAATAAGAAGTAAATGAAAAAGAATTTAAAATTGAATATTTTGACGTGTAAAATTCTTTTGTAATTTAGTAATTTTGATTTTATTTCAATAAAACAGGGAAAGAAAAAAAGAGATGAAATATTTGCACTTAAAAATTAAATTTAAAAAAAAATGGCAGCCAAAAGAAATCAAATAACCTCGACATTTTTCGCCTGAAGTGATAACAATTATCTTGAAGTTACTTTGTGAGTTCTCTTGACAGCACTTCATTCTTGCACACCCCCCAACCGGCAACGCTAACATTTTATTTGACTTCCATTAACAACAGAAAAAAATGTATAAAATATCTTTTACTGTTTAATGAAACCTAATGATTCGATCAAGAAGAGACGATGCAAAGCTGAGAGATACGTGCTTTATCAGGAAGTCGATCTTGTTTGATTCCTACTTTTTTGATGTTTCTTAAAAACAATTTCAAAACAAAGACGATCAAAAACAAAGTTTGCAAAGAAAGAAGCAAGCAAAACGAAAATTAACTCCCCTTTCTCTGCTAGCTCAAAAAAAAAAAAAAAATCCGAGCTGGAGAAAGTGATAAGTGAAAGACTTTCGAATACACGTTGAGAGGGGGGGAAAAATGAAAGAAAATAAATAAAGATTGAAAGATTGAAAAGAAATAAAGATTGAAAATTGAGATAATTTTTGAATTTGAAGGCTTTTGAAATATTTAGAAAGATAAGTGGCTAAAAAGTCCCGAATTGGTTACGTTCCACACCTATCATTTCTCAAAAGGCGATTTTAAGCACGCGGCCGAGTGGTTAGAACGTTGGCATTCTGGGCACGCGATCCGGGTTCGAACCTCACCATAGGCGATTTGAAGAAAATTTTGTCATGTTATCGGTGTTTGGAACCCTTATCGATAGCACAAACTCACAAGTTGGCTGGCCTTGTTCAAAATATCATTTACGCTCGATAGTTTCCCTGAAACTGTAACTAAGGTCTGCTCAGCTTAGTTGCAGTATAAGTTACAGGTGGGCTCTGTGGGTGTTGAATAAACACAAATGCGCCTGAGCAAGCGTCTTGGGATTGGCTAACCGTCCTAGTAGGCAAGCATCCTCGAATATGAGTGACCAGCTTTGCATTTTAGGTACATGTGTAGGGATGTGGCAGTAAAATAAAATTATCTAGTCAAATAAAATAAAAATACTGAAATGTATCACCTATTAACCATTAACCCGTCCTGGGCAAGACGATAAACTACATCCGGCAGCAAGGCCTCTGATCGGAAGGTTTTGAGGAGCGTGGAACCACTTCTTAATTGCTGCTGTTTCCAGGGTGGTAGCACTGTTAGGGACCCAGCTATGGGCAAATAGTTAAATCCCAAAAGGGGTCAAATACTATGAAAGTGTTAAAATAAGTTTTAGTACTAGAATACATTTTTGTAAAAAAATTATTGCCAGCAATGAATTTTTGAAGAAAAATAACTATTACCAACAATACATGTTTAAAAAAAAAAAAATATTACCAGCAGTACATTTTTGAAAAAAAATTATTGGCAACAATAAAAATCTTGTTGGCATTGAATAACACACTGGGGTTGATATGTCGTAAAACAAAACAAAACAAAACGATTTCTTACAAAGAATGAATTAACTCCCCTGAAATGTATCAACTACTCATCATCTCTTAACACCTCATTAACATTTATCTGGAATTCTTAAGGACATGGTGAATCAGCTAACCTCGTTTTCGAAACCAGATATTTAGATCAGAAAATTATCAATTATCCGACACTATTTACATTATTCGGACTATTTCCCTCATCTTTGTTGCCATATTTATCACAACGTTTCGGCTTGGCCAAACATAGAAATGAATACAATATGGGAACCAGTAATAAGGAGTGCCAGAGAAAAGCGATAATAATAACGAAAATTGTAATATGAGCTCTAGTAAAAAACACGCAATGATAACAGCAAAAATTGCAATATGAGCAGTGGTAAAAAATTATGGCTGAAGACATTAGGTTTATAATACCCAGAAATTCACACACAGATGTCCTCAAGGACACATGGTACAGTGGATAAAGGCGTTAGTTAGATCCAGTGACAGGTCCCAAAGGGTGTGAGTTCAATAGAGGGGAATTAACAGGATATAACTGATCCATTAGACATGGCACGTGGAATTAGAAGAGTCTACCCCAGCGAGCGAAATAAAGGGTTCAGTTCGACATTCCAATCGGTCGAAACGTTATGATAAATATGGCAATAAAGATGAGGACAATACTCCAAATAATATAAATAGTGTGCATAATACCTCATCTCAGAAATATAGACAGATACTGAAGGATCGGATAAATATGGCAATAAAGATGAGGACAATAGTCCGAATAATGTAAATAGTGTACATAATACCTCATCTCAGAAATATAGACAGATCAATGATCCTGTACCAAAGCGAAGGACAATCCTATAACACCAAAACTACTCGACCTGTACATAAAGCGAGAAAAAGAGGGTTTCAAAGTCAGATCTTTCTACCGTTTTGGCAGAAAGCGGTACAGATTGCCCCACTCCACTAAACACTAAAGGACTAATCAGGACGATTACCTACTACAAAGAAAGAGGAGTTACACTTTCTCTCTCTCTCTTTCACTCTGCTCCAAAGTATTGCGAGATACGAACTCTGTCGCTCAAAAAGGATACAATTTATATTCATAAAAAAGAAAAAATTGCAAAACAACGTTTGGTAAGCGTTTATTTATTTTTAATGTAAAAACAACATTCTATCTAAATATTTATCTCTGTTGAGATCCAAGTGTGCCCAGATCTATCTATCTATCTATCTATCTATCTATCTATCTATCTATCTATCTATCTGCACTATTCAAGTGAACTTGTCCAATCATTAAAAATAGTTAAAAATTGTTTTGGGTATAATTTTTGTATGCTTTAGATATACATTAAGCTGCGACATATGTCAGAATTGAAGAAATATTCATTTCATTCAACAATCGAAAGTACCCAGAAAAAAAAATTTAAAACATATAAAACATACATAAAACAACTGGACTCTCCCGTCGAGTTCGCTGTATGAGGTTCCGACGACCACGAACTAATTATCTGCATGCTTATGACGGGCATGACTTTTGAAACCGGCTCGAGAATTGTGCAAAAGACCAAAACAGTACAAGAGAAGGTATTGTATCCAAGTGCAGCAGGAACACTGTTAGCTGTCTTATTTTGCTTTCTCGTTTCATGTAGTCGACTGATGGTTACTTCTCAGTGCAGCTATATCAATATTGTACTTCTTTAGCTCCAATTCGACCAGAGCTGTTTTTCTTTCTGGTGCTGAGTTGTTGTCCTGGAGAGTTCGTACATTCCAAGTGTCAAGATGAAGATGATGCTGTTTCGTAGAGTTTTTCGTAGTAGCTGGATATGTGTGGAACTAATTAGATGTAGTTGTCAGAAAACCAACACAATGATTTGTTTCAAGTGGTGAAGGCTTGTGTCGGACCATCCACACGTTTTGGATCTGTCGATAAAAGAGTAACGGTGCAAAAGACTTGCCACGGAAACTCCGAACGACAGTCCTCATGTGTTATTATCGCGGAGTTTAACCTCTCCAGATCGCAGTCAATACCAGCCTGTACACGCCTCTCGGCAGACACATGCAATATAATGACCGGGTTAAGTTGTCATGATTTTTTCTTCCCATCCAAAATATTTTTTATCGTGAAACCAACACTAAAAGGATTGCTAACCAAAGTGCAGAGAGACTCCTTTCACCCTCATCAAGGGCAGCTAGCCCGCGCCAGTTCTCAACCTGGTACATTACATATATATATATATATATATATATATATATATATATATATATATATATAGATAGATAGATAATATTAGTGGTAAATATACATACATATGCAAAATATATAAATACCCATACGTGTATATTTTTAGAAAAAAATTCCAAGAGGAAGAATCCAGGTAGAACTCAATGTCCATGACAGAGTAAGGATATAATAAAAAGGCTTAAACACTAATATTCCATGGTCATAATTTATTCCATTGGAATCGTAAGTACGATCTAATTCATCAGACCTACAAATTGTGTGTGTGTGTGTGTGTGTGTGTGTGTGTGTGTAAAATCCAGTGTAAAATACACACACACACACACACACATATATATATATATGTATTTTACACTGGATTTATATAAAATATAAAATTATAAAATTATAAAAAATATAAAATTATAAAATATAAATATTTATATATATATATGTATTTTACACTGGATTTCACACACACACACACACATACACACACACACACACACACACACACATATATATATATATATATATATATATATCGGCGGCCTTGTGGCACGTGGTGCACGCACCATATCACTGTATTCTTGTCTTCAAATAGTGTGGTTGGTTCTTCACAAAGCCTTCACTACTATAATCCACTATGTGCAGGTGTCTGGATGTCGGTTCCTAGGACCTGAGTTTCTTGATTCTCATACGTCGTAAAAACGACGGAGAGTCCAGTATAGTATAGTATAGTATAGTATATATATATATATATATATATATATATATATATATATATATATATATATAACCAATGTCAACATTGCCAAAGAAAGAAAGAAAGAATGAACGAAGGAAAAATAATAAATTATGAAAGAAAGTAGAAATACATCAAAGAAAGAAAAGAAAAAGACTGAAAAAAGCAAAGCAAAGAAAGAGGATAAAAGAAGAACGGAAAAAGAAAGAAAATAAATGTAGAAAGAAAGAAGGAATAATATAAATTTAGGAAAAAAGTAAAATTTAAGAAAGAAAGAAGAAAGAAAGAGTGGAAGAAAAAGGAGGAAAGGAAAAAAGTAAAGAAATAAAGAATGAAATAAAGAAATGAGTTCAAAGACAGAAAGCAAATAGGAAGAAAAGAAAACAAACAAGATAGACAAGAAAAGAAAGAAGAATTCGTAGACATTTAGAAAGAAAAAAAAATGTAAGAAATGAAACAAAAGAAAGGAAGAAAGAAAAAAGAAAGAAAGAAAAATAAAGAACGAAGAAAGGAAGAAAAGAAGAATGTAAAAATGTAACAAGGAAAGGAAGAAAAGAATGGCGAAGAAAGAAAGAGAACAGCAACCATAAGATAGCAAGGAAGAAAGAAAGAAGAGAAACAAGAAAGAAAGAATAGAATAAAATAAATACCTATTAATAAGATTAGGATATAAAAAAAAAAGAAAGAAAAAAGTAAGCTTGATGTCTGAGCATGAAAAACGCATGCCCTAAAATGGTTATAGGAAAGTTCAAAAATAAAACAACGGAACAGGAAGTGAAACAAAGCCGGCAAAAGCAACTAAAGTACAACGAAAAATGATAGAAAGAAAATAAAAATCAAGATAAAATGGAAGAACATCAAACGGAAATATGTGACAAAAAAAAAAAAAAATGGAAGAAAATTCCTTCTAAATGAAAGAAATGAAGTTATGAAAATTTGAAAGCATCAACTTCTCAAGAATCTGTAAAAAGTGTAAAAATGTGGCGAATTGTAATCGGAAATAAGTTGAGTGAAAAAATGCCAGAATGTGAAATAATGGATGGGGTTGGGGGTGAAATGGCGGATAAAGACAGAACCGGAAGTGATGAAATGAAATTTAAGTAGCGAATAAGAGCGAGAAAAAAAATATAATAAGAGAACAACAAAGCCGAAAGGAAACGAGAAATGGCGAGAAAGAGCGAGAAAGAGCGAGAAAGAGCGAGAGATACGTAAGGAAATGTACAGTAAAGCGATACTTGATAATAAAAAAAAAACGTTTTTTCCTTTAAATAAGGATGTGATTGACTGAAATTGATTTAATCAGAACGTATTAAAAAACAGAAAAAAATAAAATACAAAAAACCCCCCAAAAAACAACAACAAAATACAAAAAACAAAAACATAACACTGAGACATTTGTAAAAGGTAATGAGAAATATTTGGCTGTAGGGGTAAAACGAAAAAAAATTTGATTAAATAATAAAATATATAAGAGCAAAGGCTGTCGATGCAGATACAGAAATGAAACTGAATTACACAAGTGCTATAAAATAGTGTAGCTCAAACGAAATAGATATGACTGGTGAGGAACGGCGATTAAAAGTAACCGTGCAAACAACTTAGATCTTTTATCATGCATAGTAATGACACATTCAACAATTATGCAATAAATAATGAAGCTAAGATTAAGGTAAAATCAAATCAATGTATTTGAAGAGGTGGGTGGCATTTATTATTATTATTATTATTGGTTTTATCAGTACTTTGGAATTTCTGCAAGTTGATAGGTCCTGATCGAGCATCTAGTTTTCAATCTATATCCCACAGATGTGCTGTGGCCTTCCCCTATTTCTTCTACATATGTTTTCACGGCGACTGTTCCGACGAGCTACTTTCGCTGGTTCCCGGACGACATGAATTTAAACGAGCTAACGGACTGGCATCTCGGTCCCACTCTTTCACTGTCAAAACGGTTAAATATGACCATCTCTTCTTCTCAAACAGCTTCTTCTCTTGCACTTCCCGTCTGTGGAACTCCCTTCCCCTTACTTGCTTCACCGATGACTATAATCTTCAAATATTTAAGTGTAATCTTCAAATATGTCAATCGACCTCTGATACCTTGATCTTGTTCCCCGTCCTTCTCTTTACTCTTGTTCTTAATCCTCTGTAACCCCTTGCGTGCTAGTGGCACTCCCACCTTGATTGGGGTGAATTTGCTTTATATATATATATATATATATATATATATATATATATATATTGTTAAATTCCCAGATCAATTCTGTGGACAAATTGTCCACACAATTGATCTGGGAATTTAACTATATTGTCGACATGGAAGAAAAAAAAGTCCCTTATTATAAAGGTAATTTACATTAACCAGAAAAAAGGCTTAGACAGAAGCGTCTATCTTTTTAAATTTGGATTTTTTAATGTAACTATAACAATAAAAACATTTCGATTTCATTTTTGCCTTGAAAATGTCGGAAGACGAAACGCGTCGGCAAGATTTTTTTACAATTGTCATTTTATACCATATATATATATATATATATATATATATATATATATATATATATATATATATATATAGCTCTGTTTGTATTGCAACGAGAACTATTTTATTAACACCAGCATTATATGTGAGATATATTATATATATATATATATATATATATATATATATATATATATATATATATATATATATATATATATATATATATATTATAAATTAACTGATTTAAAATATGGTTTTCGCTACACAGTAATAACCATGAATTTATGTGTGTTTAAAACTCAGTAAATTTAAGAATAAGTTATTCCAATAATCGCTTGAAGATGAAACGGAACTAATGCTTTTAATTTAATTATATAATTAAATTTAAAGTTTTTAGCTTCCACTTTTGGAACATGGTTATTACTGTGTAGCGAAAAAACATATTTTAAATCAGTTAATTTATAATACTTATGCTCTGTAAATTTACTTTTGAACACTGTTTTGTAAAAATAAAAATAAAAAAATAACAAGAACACAGATTATATATCTTACTATTCTTTTTTATATATATATATATATATATATATATATATATATATATATATATATATATATATATATATATATATATACGAGGTAGCGATATATATTTTATATATTAGGAACAATATTGGTGGAAATGTATGGCAGAGTATAAAGTTTTATTTGTGACGTGTTTCGTCCGATGAAGACCTAAAGGACGAAACGCGTTACATGAAACATTTTCCAATTTTTCATACATTCTCATATATATATATATATATATATATATATATATATATATATATATAATTAAAGCAGATACAAATAGTACAATAAAAGCTATAGCTTAAAATTATCTAAAAACTTTAAATATAAAATAATCTGAGGGCTCAATGCCAAAGTCCACAAAGCCTAAATATAATCATAGAATAAATATGATCGTACCTCCTTTTGTTAGTTCGCACGGCCGTTACGCCTTGCCAATGCCTAAAAAATAATAGACTATTCTGTTTTGATCGTGCGGAATGACAAGAAATATCAGAGATGCTACTTGGTTTCAGTCATTAAGTTATGTGCCATGCGTGATACTTTTGCAGTAGACCAATTACCATCCAAGGCTATAGAACCCGGTCTGTCCTGCTATTTAGCCATAGCTGATGGGAGAAGAAAAGAATTCATATTTTTTCCCATGGTATTAGTACATAAGTGAATGTAATGGATTTGACTGGAATTCGAACTCAGCTCTCCTAATGCTCAATTCGAACCGCTTATCCACAACCCCACCGTGCCTCCTCTTACTTGGTTTCAGTGAAATAAAGATAGAATTCTTTAACTTCTCCTGTTCGTAGCTCATAAATAATGGACTATTCCGTTTTGATCGCGTGAGAAGGCAAAAGACAACACAGTCGCTACTTGGTGAGAAAATGAAAGAAAGAAAGAAAGAAAGATGGAAATGCTTCACGTCTGTTTCAGTGAAATTTTAAATCTTTTCATTTTAACTCCTTTACTTCTTAAAATAAAAACCAGCATTCGTATTTATGGCTGTTATTCAAATATTTTGATAAAGTTGTTAAGCTCATATATTTAACGATGCGATAGGAGAATTTCTACGGACATTCTATTGTCGTAGAACTCGCCATCGATTTATCCAATCATTAAGAGTTAAAAATGTTCATCAGCAATTTCAAATAGGGAAACTGAAATTTTCACGTGCTATAACTAGTAATATTATTAATGTATTTCCGGCTAATGGTTGTTGCTACAAGCAGCTCTGAGTAACGGATTTTGTTGTTATTGAATTAATAATAATAATAATAATATATTATTATTATTATTAACCATTGTTAACTAGTGTCTGTTTTGTATTGTTGGGTTTCTTTAAGGACAGTTTTTACACACTTTGTGTTCAGAAAAGAAAACACTTGTACGAATCACAAGGAAAATTAAATAAAACGTTTAATTGCAATACCTTGTCAGTCATCTTTAAGGAAACCTAAGTATTTATACTCATATTAATGAATAACATATAGTTTTGTACTACTTGCACCCCTGAAGATGATCGTGGAAAAAGATCGAAAGTACTTGGGAAATTAAAATAAAAGAAATTTAAACAGCTATAGCACATTTCTCTCATCCTTTAACATAAATACACGGAAGGTTATTCGTGAGTATGAACGGATTTTGTTAAAATTTAGCAGTCATAATGTCTGTAATTTATTCAATCAGACATATATATCTATATATATCCAAATTATTGAAAGAACAGAGGGAGCAAAAATCCAGAGGTCATAGCATTTATTCATTAAAATAGTGATCAATACAAAATAGAGAAAATTATTATAATAATATTTTTATTATATTAAATTACAATAAAAACATTTAGCATCGCTACACAAAAACTTTCATGTTTCAGTACTAGGATTATATCTGTCTATATTTCTGAGATGATGTATTATGTACATTATTTACATTATTCGGACTATTGTCCTCATCTTTGTCGCCATATATATTACAAAGTTTCAGCCTTTGTACGGTCCGGTCTTCTTCAGGTGGTTGGAATGTCGAACTGAACTCTTTATTTCGCTCACTGGGGTAGACTGTTCGAGCTCCACGTGCCATGTTTAATGGATGTCAGTTATCAGTTATCTCCTGTTAATTTCCCTCTGAAAGTTCTTCACTGCTTTAACCGGGTATTGAACTCACACTCTTTGGGTCCTGTCACTGGATCTAACCAACGCCTTTATCCACTGTGCTATGTGTCCTCAAGGACACGCTGGCGGTTATTTTGGCGGGAGTGGCTTGTTTATTTATTTGTTTGGGTTAATTTATTTTACTTGTTTTTTATTTTCATTTTTTATCTTATATATTTATTTATTCTTTTCAGTTGTCTATGTTTTTTTAACGTAGTAAAATAATTGGTGGGGATTTACTTATGTCGCTTAATTAATAGTTTGTTTTGGTCTGGGAAGAAAACTTTTAAACAAACACTTCCCGGAGTCTACAAGCAGTCTACACAAAATATTCAATAAAAACACTGTAAAAATCAGCTACAGTTGCACCGAGAACATGGCAAAATAATAAAAAAGCACGACAGGGAAACAATCAAGAAAACAAATTAAACCCCCGTGTAACTGTAGAATTATGATATATATATATATATATATATATATATATATATATATATATATATATATATATATAGTCTTAAGTTGTGCTATATTTAGGGGATAAAGTGCTCAATATCAGAGATAGAGCATGTGTAAATTTATAAATTCATGTTAGATGCAATCGTAAGTCAACTTGATCTGACGATTGCATCTAGCATGAAACAGACTGTCGCCTCTAAGTGTTGACTTCTATGTTCATTTATATATATATACATATATATATATAAGTGAGGAATCTAAATAAAATAATAATAATAAAAACGAAAGAATATATATATATATATATATATATATATATATATATTGAATGCAATATAATAATGCATAACAAGTTTTACTGAAGGTTTTTTGGATATTTGAATTTAGAAAGAATGGAAGAGATAGATAGATAGATAGATAGATCGATAGAGAAATATCAATAGGCTAACCTATATAGATAGATAGATTAATATCAATACGCTAAGATAGATAGATAGATAGATAATGAACAGAGCGGGATAGATAGATAGATAGATAGATAGATAATGAACAGAGCGAGATAGATAGATAGATAGATAGATAGATAGATAATGAACAGAGCGGGATAGATAGATAGATAGATAGATAGATAGATAGATAGATAGATAATGAACAGAGCGAGATAGATAGATAGATAGATAGATAGATAGATAGATAGATAGATAGATAATGAACAGAGCGGGATAGATAGATAGATAGATAGATAGATAGATAATGAACAGAGCGAGATAGATAGATAGATAGATAGATAGATAGATAGATAGATAGATAGATAGATAGATAGATAATGAACAGAGCGAGATAGATAGATAGATAGATAGATAGATAGAATAAACGTGTATTTTTAAGGCTTGAAGCCATATTTTAAGCTTGGCTTTATTTCTCTGACATTTTTGTTTGAAATTTCTTCTTCAAAATTTGAGACGTCGGGCTGGCAAGCGTGTGTTGACAGAGAAACAAAAAACGGGACAGGGGACTTGGTTCGCCCGGTTGTGACTCAAATGGGATGAAACTACGGCGATGTTGTAAAGCTGTTGTTATTTTTTGATTTAAGCCAGGAAGAATTTCTCCTTTTGTCCACGTGACCCGCGATTGGGACGCAAGCCGGGCGGACGTGTGACACGGGGCTTTTGTAGACAGGACGCCTCGGCTTTCGCAACTGATTTAAACGGTGTCTCCTTGCTTCCTACTCTCTCCCTGAATAACCGGCAAATAATCCCCTCGCCGGCGGTTCGTTCTTGACCGCTTTCCAATTCTTGATTCAATATTCTCTTCCTTGCTACAGAACATAGTTAAAAATAATCATGACAGACTCTTACAAGTACCCGAAGTGGAAAATGAATTATAAAATCATGACTGCAATTAACCTCGTCTTGCTTGACGCGTTTCGTTCCATGGGACACTTGTCCTGATAAAGTTACTCAAGGAACGAAGCGCGTTCACATAAAAAAAAATTTCCTCTTGTCTTTTGTCTTTCTCTCTCTCTCACACACACATATATAGTCATCCACAGACGGAATCTTTACCATTTTCACTTAAACGTCCCTTTTAACGTCCTCCACCTCTTTTTCCTCAACTAGACAGCGTCCCACTACAAAATGATACCTTAAACAGCTTGTAAAATCCTACTAATTTTAAAATTAAAATTCGTAGGTAAAAATGATCATTAACTAAAGGTATCTTAATTCCAATTTACAATTGTAAAGGTATATATATATATAGTGGTTGTCATGGGTCCTTACCTATAACTACAGAATGAATTCTTCCTAACACTATGTATACTACACCTCTCAAGAGAGAGGGACGAATCAAGCCGAGCTTCTCAGCTTGACGGTCGAACTCTCTGCCTCTGTGCAGAGAGGAACCTGGACGAGGCCCCGTCGAAGGGAAGAGTCCCGTTCGGGGAGGTTGACCAACCTGATTCCGTTTATACGGGTTCTACGGGCATTTTTTGGCCGAGCCTACGGGCTCGGGAAACCCACGTTAAACTCGGCCTTGTGCCACATGCAACCCTCGTGGGCGGGTGGCTAGATACCGAATCGAGCCGAGCTTCTCGGCTTGACGGTCGAATTCTCTGCCTCTGAGCAGAGAGGAACCCGGACGAGGCTCCGCAGAAGGGCAGAGTCTCGTTCAGGAAGGTTGACCAACCCGATCCTGTTTATATTGTTTCTAAGGACATTTTTTGGCCGAGCCTACGGGCTCGGGAAACCCACGTTAAAGTCGGCCTTGTGCCACATGCAACCCTCGTGGGGGTGAGGGGCTAGATACCGAATCGAGTCGAGCCGATAGTAGTTCACTCCAAACCAGACTGACAGTCATACTAACACCTTCCACATCTTGTATTATTATTTCGTGTAATATACCTTCGTTATTTCTACTCTTGTGTCCGTGTTGTTCTTCCTTGGTCCTAACCTTGACCATAACAGTGGTAGAAAACTTAATAACCGCCACAAACAGACACATTTTGTTTGTGTTTTTAATACTACCACTTATGACAATAGTTAAAGAGAAAAATGAAGACCGGTTTCGAACCTCGCTAAACAGAGCTAAATCGATATTAATAAATATGTATATATTATCAATAAAAGGTATGGAATATAAGGGGAGATAAAAAAAGTATAAAATGGAAATCAATTGGTGGCCAAGGACGACAGGCTGTTTCATAATAGACGCAATCGTCAGGCTGCGAGTGTTGAATTTTTTTTCGACTATTTATTTAATGGGTCATTGATGCATTGTGGGTAATCGATTCTGGCGGTTATTTTGGCGGGAGTGGCTTGTTTATTTATTTATTTCGGTTAATTTATTTTACTGTTTTTTTATTTTCATTTTTTATCGTATTTATCCTTTTCTATGTTTTATTAACGTAGTAAAAAATTGGGGCGCGGATTTACTGATGTCGCTTAATTATTAGCTTGTTTTAGTCTGGGAAGAAAACTCTTGAAGAAACATTTCCTGGAATCAAGCACTCTACACGAAATATTCAATAAAAACACTGTAAAAATTAGCTACAGTTGCAACGAGAAATCCAACTGTTTACAGACTGAAGGTTTCATTGATTAAAGATATATGGCCTCCAGTATCTTAAGATGGTAATGTGAGTGGGACCTACTTAGGAATGATAATGAGTCCACATTGAAATTAGCTGCACAATGGCGATTATTTATAAGGTGTTCCGTAATGGAAGAACCGTATGTATTGGTCAAAATTCCAGATGGTAAATAAGTAGAGTTCCAGATTTTTCCAGATTTTTCTAGGGTGTTTATTTCTAGCATTCATCCTTTGGGTCGTTCTTTCTGTGTTAGTGCATACTGCAAGTACATTTAAATAAATAAATAAATAAATAAATCAGGGAACTTTTATAGCGAGGCGGAAGAAAGTCTTTACGCGTGGATGGAAGGACAGATTTAGCAGAGAAAACGACACGTATAATAACAACAAAGTAATACTGTCGAACTGCCATAGAAACACGTTTAATAAATCTGTCACCAATACTAACTAGCCAAGGAAGACGTAGGTACACGTGGCATCTCTGTACTGAAGCAGGTTTGACATTATTAAATTCCGAAATTTTATTTTCAATTACGGATTGAACAATGTCTAAAGGATAGGCATTGTGGCAGAGAGTAGTAATAAAAAAAAAACTTATCTCATCATCCACCTTGGTTTCAGAACAGATCTTTAAGATCCTATGGTGAAGAGTTCTTAATTAAACCTATTTTACGTTTTATGGGACAAAAAGAATCCCAACGGGTACAGAAATATGTAAACGTCGGTTTTCGATAAACTGATGTGCGAAAACTCGACGAAGTTCTACGAACCAAAGCATCAAGAAAGGGAAGAGCTTACTTCCTTATCTTGTGTACATTTAAGAGCTGGATGGATATTGTTAAGGTACGCAAGAAAAAGCTTCGCTTCATTTTCGCTCTTGAAGAGACAAAAAGTCATGACGGCATAACGATAATACATAATGCACATCAGATCTATTAGGATCAGATAATACACTCTCTTCATGGAAACCTACAAAGATGTTAGCTAAAATGGGTCCTAAAGGGGAACCCATTGAGACTCCATCGATTTGCTTATACATGACGCTGTCGAAACTGAATTCAACCGACATCGTGGCAAACTTTATAAGTTCGACAAAAATATCCTCTGAAATAAGAGGAGGGAACGACTAAGATATAAAGCGTCAGTACATATATCAATAGTCTCAAGAAGAGGTACGCATGTGAAAAAGCTAAACATATCAAAGAACACATAAATTTCTTTATTCCTGTCTGACAAATAAAATCTGACCACCTTTGATTTCTTTCCGTTTTAAAAGGGTTAATATACATTCAGGACAGAAAATGGAGGAAGTATTTATTTCCAACTTTTTGTCTAAGCTCTATTGTGGTCTGGCCCGATTATATAGGAAATATCTATTATGGAATAACAATATTAATTTACAAACCTTTTTTGATAGGATACGTTTTGTCCGTTATGTTGCACTTATCTATGAATGCAGTCGTTTTCGATTTGCATCAACCTATCAGAATAAGATGCATCATTTAATTTATAAAAAAAGTTTGGGTGTTCTACTAATCTCAGAGTTGGTTAGAATGTTCTGAATTTTTCCTCTTCTTTTTCCTCCATGGTAGAGATTTTGATACTCCCACATGAACTTGATTTTGTATTCTTCCCCCGTTTTTTAAGCGAGAAGAAATGTATTCAGAGTTTGAAGTTCTTTTTGCTCAGTTAGACTTCAAGCTGAATCTATCAGCAAGGTTAGCGACCTTAAGGCAATGTTGAATGACATAGCGCATTCATACGTGGGTACTCCTGGGTCCCTTTGTGAATTCAAGTAAAACAAGGAACAATATCGGATTATGGAATATCTCCGTTGTAATAAATCTTTGGTCATTACGAAACCCAACAAAGGCTCAAGCGTTGTCATCCTGGATTGTACAGTTAGTCCCAATAGATAAATTTGATTCCATATTAACTGTTGAGGCTAAGTTCCAAAAACTCCGAGTCAAGTGGGTTAAAAGTGGAATTTTGCCTACTGACATTTCTAATTTGATTAGATCCTCTGGTTCAATTCGTCCCCCTCTCGATAGTTTACTCAAAACACATAAGGTTGGTGTCCCATTCAGACCAATTTTGTCTATGATAGAGTCTTCCTAACATGGTGTGTCCAAGTAGCTTGTCACTGTATTGCAGCGTGTTTTGAATCGGTATAGTTCGTCCTGTATCAAAGATTCCTTTGAATTCTCTGATTTTATAGAGAATCACCCGTTGACTAACAAATTTATGTGTTCCTTTGATATGTCTAGCCTTTTCATCTGCGTACCTCTTCTTGAGACTATTGATAGGCATTGTTGCAGTTCTGACGCCTTATATCTTAGTCAATCGTTCCCTCCTCTTATTTTAGAGAATGTTTGTGCTATAGCTGTTTAAATTTCAATTATTTTCGTTTCCAAAGTACTTTCGATCTTCTTCCTAGATCATCTTCAGCGGTGCAAGTAGTACTAAACTATATGATGCTCATTAGTACAAGTATTTATACAAGTCAGATTTCTCTCATCCTTTAAAATCAATACACGCAAGGTTATTCGTGAGTATGAACGGATTTTATTAAAAATTAGCAAACATACTGTCTGTAATTTATTTAATCAGATATACCTAAAAGATATGCCTAAACACACACACACACACACACACACACACACACACACACATATATATATATATATATATATATATAGTAAATGCTCTCTTTATAATAAACAGTATTAACTACGTTCACCGGTCTGAAAATCCGAAAAAATTCATAGAAAATATGTCTCCTCCGATAATCAAGGGAAATTTGTAGTTTAAAAACAGTAATTTGACTTTGCTAACCATACGCTTTCTTTGTAGCTGAATGGTATAGCTCGTCATTGCTATATGGCTGTTGTTTGTAGGATACAGGTCCGATATATATATATATATATATATATATATATATATATATATATATATATATATATAATGATAAGTTAAGAAAACACTTTTAAAAATTCATATAGGTTATAATTTTATTCATGAATATTGTTATATTCATCTCTTCAGACCGAAAGTTTTTTTTTTAGAAATGGATATATATATATATATATATATATATATATATATATATATATATATATATATATATTCATTCATGTTTCATTAAATAATATAGACAAGTGTTGTCTATTTATTTTATGTAAATTCTTTTCATAACGTCTGATAAGCTTAATAACATTATCTTTAAACGAAGAAAGAAATTTAATCCAATCTAAGCTTTCGGCTTAATAAGCCATTATCAAAGATGACAATTACTGTACAATATATTAAGCAATACACGGACAAGAAAGTGATGATAGTCTGTTTCTGTTTACATGGATGATTTCCAAGCAATGATAAACACGTGCATATAAGACGCTGGAAGCGAAAATCGCACCGCAGCTCATGACGTCACACATGAGCACGCGAGAGTGAATTCGAGAAGTATTAAGTATGGGAATCCGTTGGTATAAATTAATTAACTAATTAAATAATATCTATGTTGGTCACACCAAAACTCTTTCACGACGCTTGACACTACATTTGAATGAAAACATTTTTAGGCATTTAAAACAACATGCCTGGCCGCATACACAATTCCGGAAATCCTCGTTGAAAACACAACTATACTTAAACATGAAAACAATAAATAAAAACTAAAAATTCTTGAAGCTATATACATAAAACAGTTGAAACCTAATCTGAACAAAATAAACTATGAAATCTTTACAAATATTCTTATATGCCTATAATTGGTAACAGAAGCCATCTACCGGCCTGAATGATTATTTCATAATATATATATATATATATATATATATATATATATATATTATATATTATTATAGGTGCTGTTCAACTTATAATTACATGAATCATTCATACAAAAAACAAATATAGAGGTTAATTATTTAAATATTGAAATTGTTTGCGAAGATGTATTCTCGCCAGGGATCATATCATTCATATAAAGGTTCGGGGTTAGTGTAACTTATTGAAATTGTTTGCGAAGATGTATTCTCGCCATTTAAATCATTAACCTTTATATATGTTTTTTGTATGAATGATTTATGTAATTATAAGTTGAACAGCACCAATAATCGAAATTAAAATAACTGACCCAACGTGCAAATTTCGGATAATAAGTGTGGCATTTCTGTAATTATTGAACAATATAGTTCATGCCACATTGACGGAAAACCTACCAGTACAAAAGAATTCTCTTATTACTATATTTGTACAAAAACGCACAACCTTAGAATTTAAAATTCAAACTCAGCGCTGCGACCGCACGTTCCAAAACAATAACACATTTCTCATAGCATTTTTTTCGGATTACATCTCTATTTTCGTTGTCCTCTTATTACCGAGAAGTAAAAACAAGAACAAATCTATTTCCATACCTGAGGATGTCTGTAGGAACAGACGAAAGCTTGTAAAAACTAAAAAAGACCTTATGAAACTGGAATTTATAAACAGGGATCATATCATTCATATAAAGGTTCGGGGTTAGTGTAACTTATTGAAATTGTTTGCGAAGATGTATTCTCGCCATTTAAATCATTAACCTCTTTATTTGTTTTTTGTATGAATGAATCATGTAATTATATATATATATATATATATATATATATATATATATGAGTGACAACTAAATCGTGAATCTTATGACTGACTATTGTCCGTTTCCCATAATGCTGATTGGCAGGTGTTTTCTCACTCAAAATATACTTTTGGGAAAACGACAGGGGTCTGCACTTTGTCGTGTAGGTCGGAAGAAAGGGCGCTTTACCCTGTGCGTCTAAGAGTAGGCGCGTATTGACGAATCAGTGTGATAGGCCGTGAATACGGCTGATAGGTCCTGCCCAGTCTGGCCATGGATGGAGTAGAGGCCTGACGGGTGTTGAATTGGGCGGACAATTATCGTGCTGTGGAACGGCATTAATGAATTGCATTGCTTAATAAGAGGTGTCAAACAGTGATCCGTACGATAATATGATGCCGGTGGAAGATTTTCAGCACGAACGTGACTGAAATATAAAAGCGATGATATTACAGAGAAGAGGAAGGTAATGTGATTCAATGAGATTAAAATGGCGTATCACCCCCACCACACCCAACAATACCAAAAGATGATGGCTAGGTGGGTCAAATGTGTATGATTTGGGGAGAAAGAGAGGGAAAGAAGAGACAATTATGAAAAAAGTGAAAGAGAGAGAGAGAGAGAGAGAGAGAGAGAACTAGATGTGAAAATGAGAGAAAGAGAAAGGGACTGCGATGGAACGACGGAAAAAAGAAAGAAAGAAAGAAAGAATTAATGACAGAGAAAGAGCGAGAGAGAGAGAGAGAGTGTGAGAGAAAGAGAGATAGGTTGAAAATGAGAGCGACAGAAAATGGTATGTTGGAACGATGGTAAGAAAGAAAGAAAGAAAGAAAGAAAGAAAGAAAGAAAGAAAGAAATGAAGGAAGAAAGATAGAAAGAATGAATGAATGACAGAGAGAAAGTATTTAATGTAAAAAAAAGAGAGAGGGAGAAAAGGAGTATGATAGAACGATGTTAAAAAAGAAAGAAAGAAAGAAAGAAAGAAAGAAAGAATGTATGACTGGAAGAGAGAGAGACAGGGAGAAAGAGAGACTCTGAGAAAGAGAGAAAGTAGATAAGGTGGAAATGAGAGAAAAAGAGTATGATGGAACGATGGGAAGAAAGAAAGAAAGAAAGAAAGAAAGAAAGAAAGAAAGAAAGAAAGAATGAATGAATGACAGGAAGAGAGACTGAGGGAGAGACTGAGGGAGAGACTGAGGGAGAGACACAGAGAGAGAGAGAGAGAGAGAGAGTGGGGAGAGGAGAAGAAAGAAAGAAAGTAGATGCGGTAAAAATGAGAGAGACGGAGAAAAGAAGTGTATAGCGGAACGACGGAAAGAAAGAAAGAAAAAAGAAAGAAAGAAAAAAGAAAGAAAGAAAAAAAGAATGAATGAATAACAGTGAGGGGTGGATAGAGAGAGAAGTGTAAAGACAGACAAATGTCGAAAAAGTAAAATTGCGCAACAGATAAAATGGACATGATGGAATGAGAGAGAGAGAGAGAGATGATGTGTGTGTGGGGAGGGATACGGAATTCCTGGAACTTGTAGAGCCTTTAATGTTTTCATAAATATTCCTTGCCAAATTTATCGCTGTTATATGTTGCTTCATGGTATATAGCAGGAAATGCAGCTTCTAAAAGGGCGCCTACTATTGAGCGATGCGTCGTAAATGCAACTAGTTTCAATCTGTCGTTTTCTTTTTATCATTAAACCCAAAACAAGGCAATAAAGCCTCTAGGATGCAAAGGCTTACTGAGAGAGAAAGAAACAGAGAGGGCAATAAATAAACAGGCGACAGATGACGATTGGCATCGCATTTAAATGTTTAGAGATCATAGCTGACAGAAAAATAGGAATCAAGAAATGAGTTCCACAAGCGAGAATTAGCATAGAACTTACGGTTATCACTAGCTATTTCAACAGTGAAATTTTGAGACTTAACCGCCAATCGAGCACTGCGCTCAAATTCGTGAAGACGAGTTACCAATGCGGGAAGCTGATCAGAACAATAACCGCGAAAAGATTTCTACAAAAGGCAAAGGGAAGCTACGTTACGGTCGTGGGAAAAAGACGGAAAGCCGAGATGCCAGGTCAGGACCGATAACGTTGCCGATTTCGTCTGTGGATTTTGCCCAGATGTAAAACGGAAGCACCAGACCAGATGTGTCTATGTTGCAGTCTTTAGTAAATAAACGAAAATAGTTTTGAGATTTATTATTTGAATTTTCTACAAAGTTCTTTAATCAGCCGCCAAACTGGATATCAATTTAACTCGTCGACAATGCATCAACTTTTCCACACCAGCGTTTCTCAACTGATGCGCCCAGGCGAACTACTGCGCCCTGAAATGTAGCCCCAGGTTAACAGAAGAGTCCGGCACACGTAATGAGAAAGAAGGGCTTGAAGAATCTGATACCCACAGGTCGAATAGAAGGAAAGAGGACAAAGGAAAGCAACGCATAACATACCTAGCAGGCTTAAGCAAGTGGATGACGGAATATTGCCTGGGGGAAGTAGCAAAAGGACAAAACTTATTGAAAGCTACAATTGATAGGAGGAAGTGGAGAGCCATGATCGCCTACGTCCTGAAGGGACACGGCACATAGAAAGAAAGAATTTTTTCTTATAAAAATTATAAGGCGGTAAAGCCTTATGATCGCGTAAAGTTAGAGACTTAATCTCAGTCATACGATCTGAAATTTGAAACTTGAGAGGAACACATTATATATTCTTTTATTACGTAACTAGCAGCATGACCCGGCGTTGCCCGTGCTTGATTCAAAAATTGTACGACTCATACAGCAATCGATATCACTTGACTTAAAATATTTTTGCCCTTCCTTGCCTTTAAAGAAGTGCCCTTAGCCGTGCTGATGTTGCTACATGCCTTACTTCTTGCCTATCTCACACTGCGATTTTTTTCTAAGCTCTATACTAAACATTAAATCTGTTAGGAAAAAAGAACTAAACAAAATGAACACAAAACGATCAGGTTTAAAAAAGGTCTCGTAACTGGAAAAACCGAATGAAAAAAGAATGTTAACAACAAATACTTTTTCACACCCAACCCAGTTCTGCTGAATCAGAATCAACGTTGAGTTTAAGCAAGCAAATAAGCCAATTGGAGTAAAGTGCCATGCAGATTTAAATTTTTCCCACTCGTGACGAATGCAGCTATCGATTTTCTTTGCATGCTAGTAAACATTCGTGTCAGTCAGCTGTTGGCTCTCACGCTGGCCAATAGAATCTTCCTGCCTATTCGTGGCAGCCAGCTATTGGCTCTCACTCTGGCCAGTAGAAAAAGGGCCGTAAACAACATGAAAAGTGCCGGTGTTGGCCTTCCCACTAACTTGGAGCATGTGCATGTAAATTTTGGTGCAAGTCCGTCGAAAATTGCGTGCATTCGTGCATTCACACACACACACACACACACACACACACACACACACACACACACACACACACACATCTTCCCTTTTATAGATAGAGATAAAAATGTAACAATTCTTCAGCGACTATACTAAAATATCTAATGCTTTTTAAAAGTAAATAGTTACTGAACTATTTCCTAGTTTCTTCACTAAAAATCTGAAATCTCAAATATATATACAGGTTTGTCTTCTTTTATGCGCCGTACCCCTTCAGGGCGTAGGCGACCACGGCCCTTCACATCTTCCTGTCCCTTGTAGCTCTTAATAAGTCTTGTCTTTTTGCTATCTCTCCTAAACCCTGTCCTACCATCCATTTACTTAAGCTCATCAAATATATTTCGCCCTGCTTTCCTCTGACCCTCTTTCTCTTGATCTGTCCTGTGTGTACGGTCAAAGACGGGTTATACTGCTAGTATTCTATAATATTGAGAAAAAGGCAATTTCAAGAATATACAAAAGAGTACACATAGAAATAATGCATTATTTATTACACATGAGATACAATCTTCTATTTCTCTCTTTTTTTTTTTTACTCTTGTGGCAGCGGAGACTTCAGGGGTTATTGGCTCTCGTTCGATGGCGTTCCTTCGGAGGATTGGCGCGATGGCGTCTCGATTAAGAGACGATCCTCGCGAAACGGAGTGGCTCTTGCAGCGTGTCTCACTGGCGATGATTCGAGGTAATGCTTTCTCTGTCATTGCGGCTGGCAGAGGATAGTAACAAAAAAAAAAAACACATTTTGTTTATAGTTAATTTGCTCAAACTTTTTTCAATAAATAATTGTCGGACTTTGTCCAAAAAAAAAAAAAAAAAAAAGATAAAATAAATAAATAAATAAACATTTACATAATAAAAGAATAAATGTAAATTTCAAATAATCAATTAAAATTTAAAGTGCGCCCCGAATTTCTGCTATTCTACAAGTACGCCTTGAATTTTAAAAAAATTTAAATTTTTAAAATTAAAAAAAAAAATGTTTTTTTTTTAAAAGAATTTAAAAATTTTTTTTAAATAAATATAAAATAAAATTTTTTTTTTAAATAAAATAAATTTTTAAAATAAATTAAAAAAATAAAATTAAAGAACATTTTTATAAAGAATTTAAAAAAATACTTTTAAAAATTTAAAAGGAAAGTTTGATCAACACTGTTTTATCAAATTATTTGTTTTTTTTTTCTTTTTTTCCGGAATGGATTAAGATTATAGCTTGTGCACTATCAACGACGCTTTTGAAATGGAATCAGTTACGCTTTCTGGCCGAGAAACCTACTTAATTATATTAAGTTAGACAAACGCGAGGAAAGAGGATGTAAACGAGGGGATGGATGTGCCAAGAAAGCTAGAGGAAAAGGAAAAGGAAAAGTAAGCCAGTTGAAAGATAATTATAAACACACATGCATAACCCGTTATTTTTTTGTAGATACACGCGTGTAAGCAGACACCCATGCCTTTTTGTTTCATTTCAAACTGAAATTAAACATCTACCATCCTACATAATCGAAACTCATATTACCTACCACTCGGCAATGACATTCTCTTTATCTGGGAAATAAGTTTTAGCCAGACGTGCATTTATGTATTCGGTCACGGAACTCAGCAAAGCAAGACACAATTACCCTTTTCAAGAAATGCTATTCCTTAGTTCAGACCTTTAGGTGTATGCATCTACTGATTTTCGTATTAATTTAAGCAATTAATGGAAAACTTTTTTTTACATCGATATTATTGGAATATAGGAAGCGTGGATGAGTGTGAAGAATGTTCACTTCCTTTCCATGAAACTCAGATCCGAAGCTTACTATAATGGATTTGGCCAGAATATGACTTTCTGATAATATCGGCCCGGAGAGGTGATCTCGGTGTGCGGAAGATACGTGAAAACCGAAGCCTTGTCAGTGAAATAGTCTGCTAGCGCGAATTGGCAAGCCATCGTGGCCGAAGGTTTGAAGCAAATTGGCCCTTTTCAAACTGTTTGCGCTTTCTATTATAACTAAGATATTGTAACTAAGAGAAAATGTCCTTTGCCTTTTGCAGAGTCGACATAATTGAATTCTTTTTTGCTTACTTTGATTATTACTCTTATTAGCAGTATTAGTATGTGTCGTGTCCATTCGGGACGTGGGTGATCATGGCTCTCCACGACTTCATATCCTTCGTAGCTGTCAGCAAAGTTTGTCCTCTTACTATCTCTTCTAGTCCATGTTCTGACAGCAATTTACACAAACTCGTGAGGTCGGTCACACGCTGTTTTTCTCAGTCCCATTTGCCTTCAGTAGGTCCTGTGAGTGTCATTTACGCCAAGCCCTTTTCCGTAGAAGTATCTTATGCGATACCATTTGTTGTTACCGCGGTAAAATAAGACATAAGAAAGTTTTCTTATCAATAGGAAGTGTTATGTGCTGAACGACATTGAAACGAGAAGAGTTAATACCAAAAACCCGTGGGAAGAATTGAGGATTTAATTCACACATAAACGACTTGAATTGTATGTCGAGCAATTTGGACAATGGAAAGTGACCCAGGCTTAGGGGGCAATGTTGATTGACAAACGGCTGCAAATGCAGGCTGTAAAGCGAAAAAGTAGATTTTTGTAAACAACTGAATTTGGAACTGAGATTTTTTCTGGACGGACAATGCTCGAGGTAGCAGGCGCAGAGAAGACATCAAAGGAGGATGGAGGAACCACCTGTGCTCTTTGTCGGTGAGAGAGGATAATAAAAGAGAGGATAGAGAGAGGGAATTATGACGTAACCCGCAGGGGATTGACTGAAATGCCCCCACCACGCTATACCCCCATGCCAGTTTGGGCGAATGTCCATAAAAATGAATGCGCGAAGCGAATTAAGTAAAAGTGGGAAGAGAAGCAGAAGAGACGGAGACAGACCAGAGAGAGAGAGAGAGAGAGAGAGAGAGAGAGAGAGAGAGAGAGAGAGATGGGTCCACGTGATTATCTGCCGACGAAAGTCTCCGATTTCAGCCTTGTGCCAAACTTTACCACAGCAGAAAACTAAACTTTGCTAGGTCAACAACGGTAATATCACTTCCGATTTAGATGCAGGTTGGGCTAATAAAACAAATAAAACAAAAACAAATAAAACAAAATAAATAAAACAAATAAAAATAAATAAAATAAATAAATAAATAAATAAATAAAAATAAATAAAATAAATAAATAAATAAATAATAAATAAATAAATAATAAATAAATAAAATAAATAAAACAAATAAAACAAAATAAATAAAACAAATAAAAATAAATAAAATAAATAAATAAATAAATATAAATAAATAAAATAAATAAATAATAAATAAATAAATAATAAATAAATAAAATAAATAAAACAAATAAAACAAAAACAAATAAAACAAAACTGCGGTATAACCAATTGTTGTACGAAGGGCTGATATAGAAACAGTATTTATTTTTGTTCAATTTATTCGAGTGTTTTTTTCCTGTACGTCTTCGCCCTGTTTGAACCCACCCGGCACGAAGATATCTGTGACGATTCGATCTTGACCTTCTTATGATCAAACTTAAATCATAACGTGGGATAGGGCAGGTCCGAGATCGAAGCAATCTTCATCGATCAGCCGCGATGTTGGAAGACGACTGGGGAGGGTTTTGCACGATTAAATCTTATACATAATTCCAAAAGATGAGGAATATAGTTGGTTGCAATTCTGTAAAAATCACCAACACAAATCATTATGTTGAATGAATTCTGCATTTTTTAAATCGCTTTTAGCGATGGTGGACGTAGGAGAGGATGCCAACGCAAAAACTGGTTGGATAATGTCAAACAATAGGCAGGTATGACTGTACCAAATTGTAAAAAATTTAAAAGATGAGCCCAAAATGCAAATTTCAAATTTGAAATACCAAAATCAAACTGGTACAAAAATTTAAATACCTGGGAAGTGTTTTAAGAAAGGACGTAAATTGTGGCACTGAAATCCGAAGACGTATTGGGATAGCCAAAGATGCATTCAAAAAGCTAAGCAGCGTTTTAAGAGTACTGGAATTTAATGTGATATCTGTCCTCCTACATGGCAGAGAATGATGGACAGTTTCCTCAAAGATGAAGAAGAGACTTGAAGCAACAGTAATGTGCCTCTACAAAAGGACGCGGGAGATACCATGGACCAAACATGTGAGCAATGATGAAGTTTTAGAGAAAACGGAAACAAAAAGGAAACTTATACTTAACATCAAGAAGAGACGTTTGAAATTTCTAGGTCACATAATGAGGAAAGAAGGCTTGGAAAATCTGATACTCACAGGGCAGATTGAAAGCAAGAGGGACAGAGGAGAGCAACACATAACTTACTCAGTGATCTTGAATAAATGGATGGTGGAACAAGGTTTAGAGGCGATAACAAAAAAACAAAATTTATTAAGAGCTACAAAGGATAGAAAATTGTGGAGAGCCATGATCGCCCACATTCTGAAGGGACGCAGAACATGGAAGAAGAATACAGGAAAAGACAATTGAAATAGTCCGGATCCAAATGCAGAAGCCACACTAACTCTTTTCCTCAACAGTCTATCAATGGCCGCCATCAGCGATTCTGGTACAGTCATACCTGTCTATTGTTTGACATTATCCAACCAGTTTTTGCGTTGGCATCCTCTCCTACGTCCACCATGAACGGTGCCTTCATGATGGTCTTTACAAAGGCTGCCGTGCTTTGTAATGTGTCCAAACCACACCATTTATCTCAGTTTGACAGTGGCGAGAAGAGGTTCCTGGTATCCCACAATTCTTTCAACCCTTTTCTGTACAAACAGAATGGTTTTTTGTTCCCAATAGAAAATGAAAGAACAATACAAATGCATGATATTTTAGCTTAACAGATCATGACAGCCATCAGAGAAATGAAATTTATAGTTTTATTATTGCATTATTCCAAAATTTCAACACATCAGCAGATGTCAGTCATCATCATCATCATCATCATCATCATCCCCTTGACTTTTGTAATCATAGGGAGGATCCAAATGCAGAAGCCACACTAAGTCTTTTCCACAACAGTCTATCAATGGCCGCCATCAGCAATTCTGGTACACTCATACCTGTCCATTGTTTGACATTATCCAACCAGTTTTTGCATTGGCATCCTCTCTTAAATCCACCTTCAACGTTGCTTTCATGACGGTCTTGCAAACGCTGCCGTGCTTTGTAATGTGTCCAAACCACGCCATTTTTCTCTGTTTGACAGTGGCAAGAAGAGGTTCCTGGTGTCCGACAAAACTTTCAAATAGACCCCCAAAGATTTTATAAGTACTAAAAATTTAATTTAACCCTTTCCCTGCCAATTATTTTGAGAAAAACTTTGCATTTTCAGACAGATTTTTAAATTTGTTTTTAATATAGTAACTTAGGAACTGAGGCACATTGAAATACCCGAGCGGTGGCTAACACCTCTACTAGACGTATGAGTTAACAGTATGACTTATTTCAAGCTCAGAAGAAAAAAAAAATCAATATTGACGTATAAAAAGGCCTGTAGATGGTTTGGAGGTATTTATTCGTCTGTGTCCGAAAAAGACACTTTCGGTAAAAACGTATATCTCTTGTATCACGCGAGTCCCTTTTTACAGAGACCAAGTTACAATAGATTAACCTCTTTTCCTATATATTTTTTTTATCCCATCTTCTAGTTAAATAAGTTAAAAAAGTAAAAGAGAAAGTTAAAAGTATCGTTAGTAACGCTATACTCGTTGCGTAAACGCGTCCAGCCATAAACAACTGAACGAGAAACAGTTAAACATGTTATAAACTTAGACAATGGAAAATATTCATATTCGCTGTTTGTATTTTATAATACGATACTAATATGTGAATATTACATGCATTATTATTGGCTACAGTTAAGTAAAGCGTCAGTTTTATCAAAATCATGTTTATCTTAAATACAGCTGTTCTTTTTGACGACAATAAATGGATATATAATTTGGTCAACGGTGTAGCCAGGGCCGGCAGTACATACGCTAATTTTATATCTCGTGTATGATACGACCTCCTTAAAATTAGCTTCAAAATTAGGTCTTCACCAGGCGCATGACACGCGAGTATATACGGTATTTTGGGTTATTTTCCTATAAAATATATTTTTTTCGTCATTATATATATATTTGCGTATTGTGCGACTTTTGAAGACCTAATTTTGAAGCTAATTTCAGTACAGCAAATGGATTTATAGTCTGGTTAACGGCGTATCAAGGGCCAGCAGTACATACGCTAATCTTACATCTCATGTATGATGCGACCCTCTAAAAATTAGCTTCAAAATTAGGTCTTCGAAAATCGCATGATACACGTGTATATGCAGTACACTGGTTAAAGTTTCTAGGATTTTTACAGATACAATTAATTCTACAGTCGTTATTTACAAAGAAGTCTGCTTTTTACATCTTTAAAAGTAAAAATATTCAAAGAAATTTGATAACGTCTATTTTAATTAATTTTGTAAATTCGCTGATTATATTTTCTGCAGGAGTAGCCTAGGATTTATATATATATATATATATATATATACAATTGATATATACAGCTAAGTCTCATTATTTCACTGTTAAAATAACTGCATGTAACCGTATTGCCTTTTTCTTGGTTGGGGTGAAATGATTAAAGGAAAAATGTAAAAGGAATGGTATTTCATGAGCAGATGTTCTTCATTAGCTTATTGGGATTATTGAACGCTTTCTGTTATCTTAGAAACGGAATATCTCATGAAAATATTTTGTGTGTATGTACATACATGCGTAATTGGCATACATTTAAGAATTAAATATATTACAGACGTGGCGGGGGGCACTAGAATTTCATTTTGCATTATTATTTCAGAATTAAAATGATCAAAGTATATTACAGAATAAACTTTCATTCAAATATTTTATATTTCTGCCTTTCAGTTCTCTATTATATGTTTTGAAACTATATATATTTAAATGTCTTTTTGTTTTTTTTAAATTTTTCTCTTTCATGGACGCCATTGTCTTTGGAGGCTTGTTTAGAGACCAAGTTAATAGCCTTTTAAGTTTCCTTCACGTGAATTGCAGTAAAATTTTGAATATTTATGGATTAAATATTACAGTGGGGGTGGGATTGGTATTTCATAAGGAAATGTTCTTCACGAGGTCTGTTAGCTTATTGGGATTATTGAATGCTTCCTGTTATCCTAGAAACGGATTATCTCATTACTAAGAAAGAAATAGATATATTGTTAATTATTTCTATTTGATTTACTGTTTGATATGAAAGCATTTACCGAGTTTTTCATTTGAGACGTAAAGTAAATTAAGGTTCCTCTAAAGAGTCATGATGGATTGGAGTTCTCTCCAGGAGGTTCCTTGCCTTGAAAGTCCATTGGAACCTAAACTCACCTCAAGATTTCAAGTAGAACTCATACTTTTTATAAATACTTTCATGGTAATTGTTCGGATGAGCTCTTTGTGTGGGGGGTTTTATTACTAATCTTATTTTCTTTAGTTTCTTGTAAATAGTTTTTGTATGCATATTGTAAATACTCATTGGGGTTTATTTTTTAGAATTGTTGTTTTATTCCCCTCCCCCCACAGACCACGAATTGTAAATATGGGGACTAGTTAGTATCTTCATAGAGACAAAGAGGTATTATGGTGGTTGTAGTAAGAAAGGTACGAATGAATGTGTTGTTTTGGTGTAAGGAATATTGTTTCGTACGTTTGGGTCAGTGCTTGCGGCTAGCTAAGTTATAGTTAAGACAGAAGAAGACCGTCCTTTCCCCAATCCCCTTTTCGGCCTTGTGCCACATTTCTGTATTATAAACAGAATAAATATCGCTCTTTGTGTGGGGGGTTTTATTACTAATCTTATTTTCTTTAGTTTCTTGTAAATAGTTTTTGTATGCATATTGTAAATACTCATTGGGGTTAATTTTTAGAATTGTTGTTTTATTCCCCTCCCCCCACAGACCACGAATTGTAAATATGGGGACTAGTTAGTATTTCCATAGAGACAAAGAGGTATTATGGTGGTTGTAGTAAGAAAGGTACGAATGAATGTGTTGTTTTGGTGTAAGGAATATTGTTTCGTACGTTTGGGTCAGTGCTTGCGGCTAGCTAAGTTATAGTTAAGACAGAAGAAGACCGTCCTTTCCCCAATCCCCTTTTCGGCCTTGTGCCACATTTCTGTATTTTAAACAGAATAAATATCGCTCTTTGTGTGGGGGGTTTTATTACTAATCTTATTTTCTTTAGTTTCTTGTAAATAGTTTTTGTAGTCATATTGTAAATACTCATTGGGACTAGTTTTTAGAATTGTTGTTTTATTCCCTTCCTCCCAGACAATGAATTGTAAATACGGGGACTAGTTAGTATTTTCATAGAGACAAAGAGGTATTATGGTGATTGTAGTAAGAAAGGTACGTATGAATGTGTTGTTTTGATGTAAGGAATATTGTTCGTACGATTGGGTCAGTGTTTGCGTCTAGCTAAGTTATAGTTAAGACAGAACGAGACCGTCCTTTCCCCAATCCCCCTTTTCGGCCATGTGCCACATTTCTGTATTAAACAGAATAAATATCGCTCTTTATTTAGTTTCATGTAAATAGATTTGTACTCATATTGGGGCTAGGTTTTTAAATTGTTGTTTTATCCCCCCCCCCAAAGACAATGAATTGTACATATGGGGACTAGTTATGATTTTTATAGAGACAATGGGGTATTATGGTGAATGTAGTAAGAAAGGTAAGTAAGAACGTGTTGTTTTGGTGTAAGGAATATTGTTGTATGTTTGGGTCAGTGTTTGTGGCTAGATAAGTTTAATATTAAGAGAGAAGAAGACCGTCCTTTTCCCCATTCCCCTTTTGGCCTTGTGCCACATTTTCTGTATATGAAGCGAAAATAAATATCGCTCTTCACTATGGTACCCTAGACTTTAGCAATTTAAGCACAATACGAGACTGGCGTCGACATCTCATCAATTTAAAGTTGAGCTAGCTAGATATAGCTGTAGCTTCTACGTTAACTGTTTCTTTTCTCGCACTTCTCATTTGTGGAACTCTCTTCTGGCTCCATGCTTTCCAGCCAACTTTAATCGGTAAAAATTTAAATGCAATGTCAATCGCTATCTAGAGTTCTCCCGATTAGTTTTTTTTCTTTCTCCTCATTACTAATGTTTCTGTTCCTAATTTTTCCCCACCCTGTAACCCCTTGTGTCTTAGTGGCTTTATTGCCTTGAATGGAGTGATACCGATTAAAAAAAATGTAATCATTTGCTAAAAGTTGTTGGAAAAAAAAATGATCGGTTCATTGAACCACTCCTGTAAGTATTTGACCCAGTCTTGCTATATACACGCTGTGATTACAAAAGGCAGATATGACTAAAATATGGAATATTACTGTCATATTGAGTTAATATTTAACAGCCCCCACCCCCACGAGGCACAAGGCCGGTTCATTGTGGGTATTCCGAGCCCGTAGGCTCGGCCAAAAATATTCCCTTTGAACCCGCCTAAATGGGTTCAGGGACTGTCTACCTCCACGGACGAAACTTTGCTCTGCGGCAAAGCCTCATCGGGGTTCCTCTCTGCCGAGGCAGAGAGTTAGACAGTTGAACAGTATATATCATTGTTCTCTTATTGAGAGTAGAGTTACCCAGTTCTCACATCCATGTCGTGATAGAATTCAAAAGCGTCTACTAAGCATTGGGAGCGATTAATTATTTTCCATCCTTTCCTGCATACGAAATGTTGCAAGCGTCTAGCTACTCTATCGCTATTTCCATGACATGTGTTCTGACGAGCTATATTCCTTAGTCTATCCGGCCCTGATATTGCAGTTAGGACCCGCCATGACACGTATACAAATTCAATTTTGTATTCCATTAGTAAGAAGTAAGTTCCACTCGGACAGCTTCTTCACAAGAACTGCTGATTTGGGGGAACAGACAGGCAGTATGTTTTCTCGACCACTATAATCTTGACTTCCTCAAAATTCGGGTTAGCCGTTATATTTCCTACACGATCTCACAAACTGCACTTCTTTCATTTTCTTACGTTTATACAACATTCACACAATAACCCTCTATCTTGAGTGGCTCTTAGGCCTTGTATAGGACGAACATTATTATAGAAACAAATACGCGACCCATTAATCTGAAGACTTTTTAACAGTATTTTTCTTGATCATTCCTGGTGACCTTACATTCTTCTTCTACTTTTTCTGTGTGTGGTGTCCCTTCAAGATGCGGGCGGCCGTGGCTCTCCACAGCGTTCTATCTGTACTGCGCATGACGATAAAGTAAACCCGGTAGCAAGGCCTTTGACCGAGAGGTTTTTGGGGAGCGTGGAACTATCTCATAATTGCTGTTGTTCTCAGGTTCAATCTGACTCGAGCTGGTAGCTGCTGTTGGGGTCCCTGCTATGGATAAATAGTGAACCCTCCAAAATGGTTCTAAAACATTTTGGAAGAATTAAATGCATTTTCATAGTAAAAAAATGTTAGCAATAGCTTTTGTAAAAAAAAAAAAAAAATATATATATATATATATATATATATATATATATATATATATGGTATTTTATATATATATATATATAAATTATAAATTTATATATATATATATATAATTTATATATATATATAATTTATATATATATATATATATATAATTTATATATATATAATATAATATATATATATATATATATATATATATATATATATATATATATATAATTTAAATAAAAGCAGACCGCTTTAAGGTTATTATTTGCATATTACATCGAACATTAAAGTGGTCTGTTTTTATTTAAATTATTTGCTTTAATTTACATTGAGCTCTCTGGATTTTATCCTCCTTATATTTACCCATACGGATTATCTAGTTTTCCATAAACTCTCTCTCTCTCTCTCTATATATATATATATATATATATATATATATATATATATATATATATATATATATATATATTAAAATTACCCAAGCTTCTAAGAAAATTTAATTTCGGCATTAAGTGACCCGTAATGAGTTAATATGCCGTTAAAGCATCTAAGAATTGTAATAAAATCCTGAATTACCTAGCACTAAAATACTTAATCTATTTACAGCCTGAGAATTAACAAAGAGTCAAATATTGACTCCATTGCCAAGTCCATTACCAACTGCTTTTTTTAAGAGACACGGTGGAGTGATCGACAGCGGCTCGGATTGAGAAGAAGGAGGAAGAGATGAAATAGAAGTAGTAGTAATAGAAGTAGAAGGAGGAGGAGGAGAAGAAGAATTATGAGAAAAAGAAGTAGAAGAAGGAGGAGGAGGAGAAGACGAAAAAGAACAAAAACAACAAGACGGTGACAGGGAAGCAAGAAACCGGAAGATATTTCCACTTGCGTGAAGTAAAATTGAAGAAACTATTAGAAATGAACTTCCGGTTATATCTAGCTATTTCATGTTGCCGGTCTGTGTAGTTGAGTCCCAGAATAATCTCTGAGACAAAAAAAAAGGACGGAAATTTTCAACCACAAATTCAGGAAGCCAAAATTGAATTTAATTTGTATTTTTATTAAATGATTTTTGCCATCTCGAGTCTTGCATTATTTTAACTGTTTTCTTTTTGTAGTGGTGGGGATCTTTAAAATATGGATAGAGAATATAAATCCGAGGTGAAACCAGAAATAAAAAACGACAACGTTTTAATAGAAAATAGTAATTTAATTCAAGTTTTATAATGTCTGTTCAAAATTAAACTTAATTCTCCTGATATTTTGCGTCATTCTTCTATTTTGAGATTTGAGATTATATTTTCACAGGACAAAAGAAAGCCTTAAGATAGTTAAATTGATTAAGTTTACTTCGTTTTATTTGTTTTTAAATTCGTTTTTAAATAAGCCATTATTAATAGGTTAAGATAGATAATGGTCAATTTCAATAGGGTAAGATGGGTAACGGTCAATTTCAATAGGTGTAGATAGATAATGGTCAATTTCAATAGGATAAGATAGGTAACGGTCAACTTCAATAGGTTAAGATAGATAATGGTCAATGTTAGTAGTTTAAGATAGATAATGGTCAATTTCAATAGGGTAAGATGGGTAACGGTCAACTTCAATAGGTGTAGATAGATAATGGTCAATTTCAAAGGTTAAGATAGATAATGGTCAATTTCAATAGGTGTAGATAGATAATGGTCAATGTTAATAGTTTAAGATAGATAATGGTCAATTTCATTAGGATAAGATAGATAATGATTTTTGCCATCTCGAGTCTTGCATTATTTTAACTGTTTTCTTTTTGTAGTGGTGGGGATCTTTAAAATATGGATAGAGAATATAAATCCGAGGTGAAACCAGAAAAAAAAACGACAACGTTTTAATAGAAAATAGTAATTTAATTCAAGTTTTATAATGTCTGTTCAAAATTAAACTTAATTCTCCTGATATTTTGCGTCATTCTTCTATTTTGAGATTTGAGATTATATTTTCACAGGACAAAAGAAAGCCTTAAGATAGTTAAATTGATTAAATTTACTTCGTTTTATTTGTTTTTAAATTCGTTTTTAAATAAGCCATAAAACTTTTTTTTTAATTTCTGTTCGTCGTCTGCGACTTGCTTCTATACTTTTGCTGAATATCTGGAGGATGTCAATTTGCCAGTCATTTAAACTCAGTGTTTCTCAACGTGGGTGATAACGTCCCCTTTGGGATTGCTCAGGATTCTCAAGGGGACAGAAAGCCTTCAGCAGGCATATGGAACTTGAGCTATAATTGTAAAAGGGTTTATCACGCTGAAACACCGGTTCTCGTACGATCACTGAAGTTAAGCAACGTCGAGCCTGGTCAGTACCTAGACGGATGACCGCTTTGAGAATACCAGGTGCTGTAAGCTTGGATATGTGGATGGTGTAATACATGACGGCTCGGAATTTGAAATTGAAGAGACAAGTTCCAATTCCAGCCAAGGTTGTTATAGTCGCTTAATACCCTTGGGAAAGGTATAAATCCAACCCTTCACAGACATGGGTTAATTAACAGATCTTGTATCAGTAAAAAATCATTATTATTTAAAAAAATATTCTTACGATCTAAAAATATTTTTTGGCTTAAATAACATTGAAAATTATCAACATTCAGCTAAAAAAACTAAAAAAAAACAAAAAAAACAAACAAATCAATCATATAACTTTAACAGGGAAATAAGATCGTTTTAATCATTTAAACCAAGCGGCAAAATCTATTTTTACCTACAACACAAGGCACAAGAGTCACTCAAGGTAGTATTTTACTGAATAAAGTTGTTTCAAGGATAAAACAAGAGAAAGAAGTAATAAATGCAGATTATAAAGGCATGTAGGATAGTAAACGGTCAATTTCAATAGGTTTAGATAGATAATGGTCAGTTTCAATAGGTTAAGATAGATAACGTTCAACTTCAGTAGGTTAAGCTAGATAATGGTCAAATTCAATAGGGTAAGATAGGTAACGGTCAACTTCAATAGGTTAAGATAGATAATGGTCAATTTCAGTAGGGTAACATAGGTAACGGTCAACTTCAATAGGTTAAGTTAGATAATGATCAATGTTAATAATTTAAGATAGATAATGGTCAATTTCAATAGAGTAAGATAGATAATAGTCAATTTCAATAGGGTAAGATAGGTAACGGTCAACTTCAATAGGTTAAGATAGATAATGGTCAATGTTAATAGTTTAAGATAGATAATGGTCAATTTCAATAGGGTAAGATGGGTAACGGTCAACTTCAATAGGTGTAGATAGATAATGGTCAATTTCAAAGGTTAAGATAGATAATGGTCAATTTCAATAGAGTAAGATAGATAATGGTCAATTTCAATAGGGTAAGATAGGTAACGGTCAACTTCAATAGGTTAAGATAGATAATGGTCAATGTTAATAGTTTAAGATAGATAATGGTCAATTTCAATAGGGTAAGATGGGTAACGGTCAACTTCAATAGGTGTAGATAGATAATGGTCAATTTCAAAGGTTAAGATAGATAATGGTCAATTTCAATAGGGTAAGATAGATAATTGTCAATTTCAATAGGGTAAGATAGATAATGGTCAATTTCAATAGGTGTAGATAGATAATGGTCAAAATGTTAATAGTTTAAGATAGATAATGGTCAATTTCAATAGGGTAAGATAGATAATGGTCAATTTCAATAGGGTAAGATAGGTAACGGTCAACTTCAATAGGTTAAGATAGATAATGGTCAATGTTAATAGTTTAAGATAGATAATGGTCAATTTCAATAGAGTAAGATAGATAATGGTCAATTTCAATAGGGTAAGATAGGTAACGGTCAACTTCAATAGGTTAAGATAGATAATGGTCAATGTTAATAGTTTAAGATAGATAATGGTCAATTTCAATAGGGTAAGATGGGTAACGGTCAACTTCAATAGGTGTAGATAGATAATGGTCAATTTCAAAGGTTAAGATAGATAATGGTCAATTTCAATAGGGTAAGATAGATAATTGTCAATTTCAATAGGGTAAGATAGATAATGGTCAATTTCAATAGGTGTAGATAGATAATGGTCAATGTTAATAGTTTAAGATAGATAATGGTCAATTTCAATAGGGTAAGATAGATAATGGTCAATTTCAATAGGGTAAGATAGGTAACGGTCAACTTCAATAGGTTAAGATAGATAATGGTCAATGTTAATAGTTTAAGATAGATAATGGTCAATTTCAATAGGGTAAGATAGATAATGGTCAATTTCAATAGGGTAAGATAGGTAACGGTCAACTTCAATAGGTTAAGATAGATAATGGTCAATTTCAATAGGATAAGATAGATAATGGTCAATTTCAATAGTTTAAGATAGATAATGGTCAATTTCAATAGGGTAAGATAGATAACGGTCAATGTCAATAGTTTAAGATAGATAATGGTCAATTTCAATAGGGTAAGATAGATAACGGTCAATGTCAATAGTTTAAGATAGATAATGGTCAATTTCAATAGGGTAAGATAGGTGATGGTCAACTTCAATAGGTTAAGATAGATAATGGTCAGCTTCAATAGGGTAAGATAGATTATGGTCATTTTCAATAGGTTAAGATAGATAACGGTCAACTTCAATAGGTTAAGATAGATAATGGTGAACTTCAATAGGTTAAGTAATCCAAAAAGCATATACCCGGGAGTTTGTTCCACAAGACAGTCCCTCTTGAGAAGAAGTTGTCCGAATGGAAAGTCCTTATTGCAATACGAAAGGAATGACTATAATTAAACTCTTTTTACGTGGCATGGTAGATTTTAGATAGAAATGTCTGAACTGGTGGAAATAAGAAATGTAGCCCGTCTGAACATTTTCCATGTAAAATCAATAGCTTCATTTACCGCAAGGAATGTTGGCTCTCTTTGTCGTGCTAGAAGCTTTTCCTCGTCTGAGACCATCCTTCAAATCTATAAATCCACCATCCGTCCTTGCATGGAATATTGCTGTCATATACGCTCTAGTGCCCCCGCTCTACGTCTCGAGGTCCTCGACAAAATCCAGAGACGAATATGCAAGATGATGGGTCCTGATCTGGCATCTAGTCTACAATCGCTATCCCACAGACGTGCCGTGGCTTCCCTCTGTCTCTTTTACAAGTATTCCCACGGTAAATGTTCTGATGAGCTACTTTCGCTGGTTCCCAAACTGCATGAATTTAAGTGAGCTACCAGGCCGGCATCTGTGTCCCACCCTTTCACTGTCAAAACGGTTAAATGTAACCGTGTCTTCTACTCAAACAGCTTCTTCTCCCGCACTTCCCGTCTGTGGAACTCCTTTCCCCTTACTTGCTTCGCCGATGACTATAATCTTCAAATATTCAAGTGTAATGTCAATCGACATCTGACACCCTGAGCGTGTTCCACATCCTCCTCTGTGTCTTTTCCTGAAACACGCCTCTTTACTCTTGTTCTCAATCCTCTGTAACCCCTTGTATGCTAGTGGTACTCCCGCTTTGCTTGGGGTGAATTTGCCTTAATATATATATATATATATATATATATATATATATATATATATATATATTTGTCCTTTACCGATAACATGACTCGTAGGTTCATGCGCAATGCAATCTTCAGGTGCTGAGTCGTGCTATCGGTGAGGATAATGCATATTTATTAATATATACTTAATAGCTCTGTTGTATTGCATCGAGAACTATTTTATTAACACAAGCATTATATGTGCGATATATTATAATGATACATATATATATATATATATATATATATATATATATATATATATATATTTAAGTTATGAAAAACTTGGTAATCCTTATGGGTAATCCCAAGGAGGATGAAATCCTGAGAGCTCCTTTCCCCTTACTTGCTTCACCGATGACTATAATCTTCAAATATCCAAGTGTAATGTCAATCGATATCTGACACCCTGAACTTGTTCTCCGTCCTCCTCTGTGTCTTTTCATCAAACGCTCCTCTTTGCTCTTGTTCTCAATCCTCTGTAACCCCTTGCCTTGCTAGTGGCACCCCCGCCTTTTGGGGTGAATTGCCTTAAAGAAATAACGATAAAGTAGCGACGTTTCGTCTGTGGGGAAAGGGGTTGTAGGGTGGGAAATAATTCATCACTCACAAGGCTGCTTTTGAAATCTCTCAAGCCTGCAATCCACCAATAGTAGCAATATTCCATTTTAAGTCTGACTCCTGTAAAGACAGAGCATTGTAAGAGGTGCCATAGACTTTCAGGAGCGTTACAAGGAGCACGCCCTTTTGGTGATGGACCATATATATGAGTCCCACTTGAGTCCTAAAATGAGCTTGAGTCCTAAGCAAGAAACTTCATTGAGAGTAAAACCAATCATCCAAATCAGAGCGTAAAATTTATATCATCTAAGTCTGTACTAGCCAGCACAGGGATTGAACTCACATTTACTATACCATAAATTTATTAAGCATCAATTTAATCCATTAGCTTAATGTCCCATAACGAGACGAGATATCCTTAACATATCTATATTTCTGAGATGAGGTATTATGTACACTATTTACATCATTCGGACTATTGTCCTCATCTTTGTCGCCATATTTATCCGATCCTTCAGTATCTTACTATATTCCTGAGATGAGGTATTATGGACACTATTTACATTATTCGGACTATTGTCCTCATCTTTGTCGCCATATTTATTACAACGTTTCGGCCTTTGTACGCTCCGGCCTTCAGATGGATGGAATGTCGAACTGAACCCTTTATAGACTGTTCTAGTACCACGTGCTATGTCTAATGGATGTCAGTTATCAGTTATCTCCTGTTAATTCCCCTCAGTCCTGTCACTGGATCAAACCAACGCCTTTATCCACTATGCCATGTGCTCTTGAGGAACGTATCTCTATAGTTCAAAGAAAGAGTTCAGTTCAAAATTTACTGGACTTTACAGCTAAGATCAAAGCTTAAAAATGATATCGTCCCATCCTCTTGGAGGACAACTGGTTAGATAACAGCTGACCCGAGACTTAATGAGTAATCGGGGAAATATCATCTTAGGCGTCTTTTCCACTGTGTAAATACGTGTAGAGTTGCCACTGTAAATCTGTCTAAACAATTAAATTTAATATTCCAATATTTTCCAGCCAATCAAATTCAACCATTCAATTTTTACGACCATTAAAATCCGGGGGGCCAATCAAATGCAACCATCAAACCTGTACAACAAATAAAATTCAAATCACCGATCCGTAGAAAAATCAAATACAACCATCCAATTTGTACGACCAATCAAAAACAACCCTCAAATCCATAGAACCAATCAAATACAACCATCCAATTTGTACGACCAATCAAAAGCAACCCTCAAATCCGTAGAACCAATCAAATACAACGATCCAATTGGTACGTCCAATCAAAAGCAACCCTCAAATCCGTTGAACCAATCAAATACAACGATCCAGTTTGTACGACCAATCAAAGGCAACCCTCCAACCCGTAGAACCAATCAAATACAACGATCCAGTTTGTACGACCAATCAAAAGCAAACCCTCCAATCTATAGAACCAATCAAATACAACGATCCAATTTGTACGACCAATCAAAAGCAACCATCAAATTCGTAGAACCAATCAAATACAACGATCCAATTTGTACGACCAATCAAAAGCAACTTTCCAATCCGTAGAACCAATCAACCATCTGGTGGTTTACCCGGATTTTAGATGAAAAATAAAATGCGAGAATCATGTCCACAAATACAAAATAATTTGTATTTGTGGACATGACTCTCGCATTTTATACAAAATAATAAACAAACACAAAATAATAAACAAAGCCAGGAAATAATCTTCACAGAACAGAAAAAGACCACGCTAAATATGACAATAACATTTATACAGGCAGGTACATTTACATGTTAAAATGGTTATTCTTTGTTGTGGCCATGAAGAGATCAATAGTTCAATGTGATTTGTTGCAAGTGACTTCGAAATGATATGCACGCCAATATGTGTGTATGTGTGAAGTTCTTAGCTGACTTCCGACATCTGTCGAACTCTCTGCGTTAGCAGAGAGGAACCCGGACGAAGCTTTGCCGAAGGGCAAGGTTTCGTTCGGGGAGGTAGACAGGGCCTGAATCCGTCAAGGCGGTTTCAAAAAGGCTATATTTTTTGGCCGAGCCTACGGGCTCGGGGATACTCACATTAAACCGGCCTTGTACCATATTCAATCCTTGTGGGTGGGTTGATAAATAGCGTGAAGCACACGCTAACGAAACATGTGTGAGACTACTGGTTGATTGCGTGCGATAGCAGAAATTTTAGAACACAGCGAACAAAGAGAAGGTTCGAGATTTACTGTCGTTTGTGGCGTTGTATATCGAAAAATCATCGTTGACATACGCGTTGTAACGGCAACGTATGCTTAACCTGGGTATCGAGGCAGGGTCTGCTTCGCCAACTGTTACATGTGGACTGTCCTTTATTGCCTGTTTCATTGCAGATCTGGTTCTGACTCTTCCGTTTCAGAACTGGTCACTGTTTGTGGGTGACGAGTCGTTTTTATGGCTTATGGCGAGCCGGTGACCTACTCAAGAGTCTATCTGAGTTTTGACTTATTTCTATTTGGAGTTCAACCCGGCGGACGTGGTAGAGAGCACATCACGTAACTTTTTCTATCCAGTCTTGCTCTAGAAATTAGTTATTTCATTTGGGAACCGTGTTTATACGGAATTGCAAAAAAAAAAAAAAAAAAAAAGAAAAAGGGAAGGTTTTTCGTATCTGATGAATATACTAAGATTTATTTGAAGGTGTCCCTTATTTGTATGTGCTTCACATATTGCCCGTAAAGTATAGGAGTTTATATTCTATACATCCAAGTTTTTCGACCAATCAAAAGCATCCCTCCAATCCGTAGAACCAATCAAATGCAACCGTTCAATCTGTATAAACAACGACCAGGCCGATTTGGTGTAATGTTGATCAGCGCAGAAATAATCTTTAGTGTCCCATTATTCTTACTTTGTATTGCATTAGAGCAATCTAATCTAATATGTTTAAATATCCACCGAGTGCACATCTCGCAGGCGATTGTTAATTAGTACGTTACCTTCTGTCTGATTTCTGCTAGACTAAGCAAGGATTCCTCACGCAAACACTAAACAGAATCACTAACCTTCGTTGGTACTGAATCTGCCCCGACTTCAAAAAGCCTAATCAGTCGTCCACATATTTACGTCTGTCAGATGACAGCTCTTAAGAGGGAGCTGGTAGTTTCCGGTTATTCTCTCAGGGTGTGGAGGGGGCAATAAAACCCTCCGGTAACGAGTCACTCTTTTGTTACATGCGTGTAATAATAATCTGCAGGAAGCTGTCAGGCAGATAAAGAATGAGTTAGATCCAGAACGGCTTTGTTTATGCAAAGAACGACCCTGTGCGAAGATAGATACTTGGCAGATTGATTGAAGAGAGATGCATTCATCTTTTGGGGAGGATTAATTAACTGACAAGTCAAATAGGCTTGACTGGGGGTCTAAATAAATGAATTGAAGAATAATTCTAGCACTTCTGACTGCTCGTAATAAGGCGCTGATTGGACAAGAGAGGAAAGAAAGAGCAGTCAAGAAAAGCGCGCGAAGATGCTAGCAGTAAAAGGATGAAATAGCAAACATAAACAAAGAAAGAAAAAAAAAAGGTAAGGTAAAACACAGAGGATAGAGAGCGTATCACGTGGTCAAAAACCTTGTGCTGTGTCCCTTCAGGACCTACGCGATCATGACTCTCCACAATATCCTATCATCTAATTAGCTGACCAGTCAAATAGGCTTGACTTGACACCATAATAAATGAATTGAAGAATAATTCTAGCAACGCTGGCTGATCCTAATTAGGCGCTGATGGACAAGAGAGGGAAGAAAAGCCAGTGAAAGAACGCGCGCGAAAAGATTATTTTTCTATGCGCCGTGACTCTGCAGGACGTGTGCGATCACGGTACTCCACAACTTCTTATCTTTCGGGGAGGATTAATTAGCTGACACTTCAAATAGTTTTGACTGGGCGCCCAAATAAATAAGCCTCAAACTCAAGTGGAACTTGTACATACGTGTCATCGCTGAAAAAGTACGTGCAGGAAAAATGGTTGGTTCCCATCTTAATCTTAACCTGTTCAAGTCTAAGGTCTACAATTATCTTCCCAAAAACTGCGCCGCTTATCCTGGTCCTTTAATAGACCCCGGACATTGTACAGGGTGAACCTCACTGTTAAAAAAAAAAGCGCCAAAATAAACTAATTGAAGAATAAAGCGCTGATGAGTCAATAAGTGAAAGAAATAGCAGTCGAAGAAACGGCGGGAAAAGTCTAAATAAAAGAAAACAATATGACACAACTACGCGCATGCGTATTAGGAATATACACATCCATATAAAAATCTACTGCGACACAAGTATTGCATTCACTGTCGGCTATTATCGTGAATATGTGTTATAGTGGAACACACCTATTCTATTGTTAATAGGATCTCCCACCTATAATAAGTAGTAGTAGCAGTCGCTGGGTCGCTCAGAGAGTTGGTCAGTCAGTCGATGTCGGACGAACGTTAGTCGGATATTGAAATATCAGCCACCCCAACTAGATTACTGCGTCATTACCTGTTATATCAAGTTCCTAACGTTTTGTACGTCGAACCAATTTTAGGACCGACTTAGTACAAATACAAGCCTCCACTGTGAAAGCACTACATGACAATATGTTTACAGGTCATTCCGTTAGATACGATGTAACAGAAAAGACGAATACATTGTATATTTCTGTTCATTACATAAAAAGCGGACTATATTTTCTTAACTTAACCAAAAATCTTATCACCGTCTATAACAACTAAGATTAGAACAAAAATTCAAAATAACACGATTATATTGTTTATTGGTAGTAATGGATAGCGACTCGGAGTGAGGAATCGGAGAGCCGAGTTCGAATTCCAGTTGAATCCATTACATTCACTTACCTGCTAATAACCTTGGGAAAGGTATGAATCCTATAATCCCCACCCCCTATGAGTAAAATAGCAGGACAGACTGGTTTCTGTAGCCTTGGATGGCAACTGGTCTACCGCAGAAAGAAATGGCAACGTACTGCGGGAAAAAGTCGTCAGTCACGTATCGAAAAATGCATGATCGCCTAAGCGTCTATCACGCATGGCACATAATTGACTGACAGGTTATATATATATATATATATATATATATATATATATATATATCCTAGCTATGAGTAAAATATCAGGACAGACCGGCTTCTATAGACTTGGATGGCAACTTGTCTACCACAGAAAGAAATGCCAACATACTGCGGGAAAAAAATCTGTCTCGTCCGTCATGTATCGAAAGATACGTGATCGCCTAAGCGTGTATCAAAATAATTGAATTTTCTCTTTTGTTGCAAAAGTGTGGTGTTCATTAGTATGTCTCCAAATTCACAAACCAACACTTGAATCCGCTAGACTCCTGTCCTGTGACATAATTCTCTGTGAAAAACTTGGAGTCTTAAAACTACCCTACCTCTTGATGAGCGCTGATGCTACTTGTTACGCTTGACTGCTTTCACTGAAGCTTCACCTTTTGTTTAGAAATGCTGCAAAGCTATGGTGATCAATTCTAAGCCTAACGTCTCCGGAGTGTAAAACGGTCGAAATGTTTGTAACGATGACAACTAAGCCGAGGGCCTAAATGCTAACCAGCCAATCTACAGAGTGTCCAGTAAGATGATAGACAATTTCAAAAAGTCTTTTCAAAAACCTTAGGAGGGTTGGCAGCCATATTTTTGTACTTTATTAATATCTTATTATTGATGTTCTTTTAATGATTTTAAGTGTCGCTTTTATGTTTCCGGCCGATATGAAAAGATTACATAGAATGAAACTGAATAACGGTGAGATGCCCTTTGTGCAGCGAATTTGGCCCAGGTATAAATTCATTAGTTACTAGCTTAAAACCCACCCTACCGGGCGTAATTTAAGTTAGCCCCTGTGAAGGATTAGATACGATAGGCAACAATAAACTACAGAAGAATTCAAAATTAATCGCTGCATCAATATTTAACCTTACTATTTTTTGTAATGTCAACGAATATTCGTTGTCACTTTCGTAATGCTCGTTGTAGTAGAGACTTTGTAATCGCAGATTACAACTATAGTAACGCCGTTGAACAATACTGGTGTCAAACGCCTTCGAATATCACTCGTACTAATAGTACTTGCTCGATAATATTCACTGGAATAGTAACCACTGAATAGGGATCCGAATAGTAGTAGATTAGTGATCAGTACTGAGAAATAGTATAGTGAATAGTAATCGCAGATACAACTATAGTAACGCCGTTGAACAATACTGGTGTCAGACGCCTTCGAATAACCCTTGCACTAATAGTACTTGCTCGATAATACACGCTCGAATAATCACCACCGAATAGTAATCCTTGTAGTGATCCGTATGGCGATCAGTATGGAGAAATAGTGTAGTGAATAGTATAGAGATAGAGGATAGTGTAGAAAGGGTGATCCGTATAGTAATAGAGGATAGAATAGAAATGGTGATCATTTAGACGCCACGTTAATTACCATATCTCTTTCACTATCACATGATCTATTTACTCAGAATGGGATCGCCCATATTTGCTCACTAGCGATCTATGTTCAAATTACAGTGTCGGCAGCGACATTTTATTCCTATAAAACACCTTTTAAAAGTTCAACGATAATTCTCCTCTCGCCACTTAATTTAAAGACAGTTTGATGTACGTAGGTCCTTATTCCCCGTAGAAACAGTTATTTTTATTTCATGGGTAACTTTCGCTGGATTTCGCTATTAATTTCGATTATTCACATATTTATTTCCAACTTATAAAACTTGTTAACGTACCAAAAAATTCGTCGCCAAAAATCACGTAAAATATCGCCGAAAACAAGGAATGAAAACTTGGGAATCCAAAATTTCAGGATTTGGGGTCTGGATTCGGCTTGGGATGTTTTTAATTTGCTCACGGAGAGGGCCTGATTCCGTTCCAAAATGGTATATGTTGGGCTAAGGCCTCTAGGAGTAAAGTTGAAAACAGGGACAATTTTATTCTGAAACACTGTAATTTGAGCACAGTAATTTTTTCATTTGAACATGAACTATTGAAAGTTAGAGAGTTGTGCCCCTTTAAGTTGTTTTTATCAGTAGAAGCCAAGATGGCAGAATCCGAAAACAATCGCAGTAATGAAAACTTGAAAATCCAAAATATCAGGATTGCGGGTCCGGATCCGATCGGGAATGTTTTTAATTTACTCACGGAGTCGGCCTGACTCAAAAATGATATGTTATGTTGAGGTACGACCTCTAGGAGTAAAATTGAAAAGACAGACAATTTTATTTTGAAACACTGTAATTTAAGAACGGTAATTTTTTCATTTGAACATGAGCTATTGAAAGTTAGAGAGTTGTGTCCCTTTAATTGTTTTTATCAATAGAAGCAAAAATGGCGGAATCTGAAAACAATTGCAGTAATGAAAACTTGGGAATCCAAAATTTCAGAATTTCAGATTGGGAGCAGGTCCGGAATGTTTTTAATTTGCTCTTGGAGTCGGCCTGATTCCAAAATGGTATGGTATGTTGGGCTGGGGCCTCTAGGAGTAAAGTTGAAAAAGTATGACACAGTGACACACTGACATTCGCATTTATTATATAGATTTGTATATAAACTTCACTATTTATATTCTGTGAACATTTCAAAAGTATCCAGTTTCAGTGGACACTATGTGTAATGCTGTTTTCTATGTTTTGGAACATAATGCGACATTGTTTTACACCCGTCTTACACGTATTGGTGGCCAAGTTTGGTCTTGTTTAAAATCAGTAACGGTAATGAAATGTCAATTCTCCTAGTATGACAGTGAATGCTGAATAATTACTTCCCAGGTGAAGAGGAGACATGAAGCAACAGGGATGTGGCTTTACAGAAGCTAGCTGAGAATACTATAGACGGGAGGTATCTATGTAGTGTAGGTTTTCCGAAACGGTGAGGCGCGCCTCAAAGGTGCGGCGGGGGAAGATAGCAGGTAAAGCCGAATGATTGAATGACACCCAGCTTGTGTCCCTGGAAATAGCGTAGCCACTCGAATCCGACTCGGATACCAGTCTATTAGGGCGGCTAGATAATCCCCATTGATCGGGCATTTTTGTGTTTTCTCAACAACCGCAGAACCCACATGTGGTTTGTACTGTAACTATACTGAGCGGACCTTAGAAAAGCGAGTTATCCAGCGTGTCAAGGGGTTTCGGTCAAGGATTCTGTCTACTCAATTCCAAGGCTTGGCCAACACGTGGTATGAGTTTCAGGCACTTTCCAGAGGTGCCGCACGCTGGAATCGACTCCGCCAATCGATAACAGAAATCACCTTTCTGACAAATCCCCATTGGTGAAATTTGATCCCGGATCTCATCGTGAGAAAGCAAACGTTCTATCCTCTCGGACACGTGTCCCAGTATAAATAGTCATAAATAATCATTAATCGATTTCAACATTGTGATATTTTTTTTAAACTATATCAAGTATTATGAATAGTGTATCTGGGGTTTGCAAATTGGAGGAGAGAATTATCAGTGATAATGCTCTAACTCTGAATCCGCAGTTATCTCCCTTTAACTTTTTCTCTCTACTTTTTTTTATTTTTATATGTGCAAGAATCCCTCGATTACTGCGGCTAATGTGTACATCGGTAACTATAAAAAATATTTTTCAATTTGTTGTGGATTCCGGGATGAAATCCGGTCTCAAAATGAATGACAAACGCAGGAACGAAATATAGCAAATAAATGTATTGACACAATAATACAATTGGTAATACGCTTAGTAGATCCAGAAATGCGGTTAGTAGCAATAATAATATAATATGCAGTCTGGGAAATTCAGTATCGAAGTAGGACTTCTTTCTGAGTCTACGTGCTCGCAACTGTGACTCCTACAAAGCGGTTACCTCAACTCTCTCACTGTATCACTGTATCTCCGGTCTAACTCCCGGGCATTCACCGGCAGCAGTACAAGTACACACTGGTCGAGTCCACTTGTATGAAAAAGGGGTGGACCCCATAACACAATTACTATGGTTAAACTGAAGAATGTTTTACCGTACTAATAGAGAAATATATATACACTAATAGAATTTTGGAAATATAAAGCTTTTAGCGTACTAATAGAAAACGCATTAATCGAAGGCGCATTAATCAAGGGATTCCTGTACTTTTTAGTGAGGCGCGAGCAAATTTCAATTTCGACAAAGAAAAAATGTTTAGGAACCCCTGATATAGTGTATGGCGTCGAAGAAGACCCACAGAGCCATTACGTGCTAAGGGAGAGGTGCAGTGGACCAAAAGCAGGCTCGTCTTTAGGGTAAAACCAATCGGGTGGGGCGAATCAACTTTAGTGGTAAGCATCGGATGCAGAGGGCACCCACTATTAGATTCGCGTTTTTTCACATTAAGATTAGATCGGAATCGGAGAGCCGTGTTCGAATTCAAATCAAGTTCGTTGCATTCAGTTACGTGCTAATACCCGTTGGGAAAGATAGGAATCGGTCTCTTACCCTCAATTATGGGCAAATAGTCTGACAGATTAGGCCTTATAGCCTTGGTTGGCAACCAGTCTAGGAAGAGGAGAACTCGCCATTGAAAAAGCACTTGCAGGTCCTACCTCTTTAGGCAAAGGCTAGCAGAAGGTAACTTCAGAAAACAAATCCATCTAACCTGCCGTCTAAAAGAAACGAACTGTCCCGCCCCTGTAGTTCGAGCCGCGATCGAAAATAACGAACTCCTCGAGTTTAGTGCAATGGTCCGTGAGTGTATCATCGCCCAGGGGACATTAGACGACGACGACGATAAAAATTTGTTCAATTTATTTTCTTGGGGGTTAAGCCCCATTCTATGGCCAGAAGTAAAGCGAGTGAGAGACGTAATGTAGAACAGCTATAGTTGTACTCTATACGGTGTTTACTCGTTCGCCCACGAGGACGAGATGTGATTCAAGGTCTTTTTTAATGTGTCGACCCGAGCGCGTACACCCGGGCAAGGGACAAAAATTGCCCACAGCCCACGCAACCGTCGGTTGCGCTGGCCTCGGTGCGAACACCGATACCTCCCTCTTGTGCAATGGGAGGGCGCGGCCTCGGGCAGCTGTTCCCCAGGGCTGGGCACCTTCTTCAGTATAATTTTCTCAGTTTCCCCTCTGTCCTTTGACAGAGAAGCCCCTGAGCGCACTCTGCCCAAAGACAGAGACGCAACTGAGAGATGATAAGCCTGCGTTAAAATCCCTCCAAGGAGGAATTTGTACGCTAAGTTGTAGTCTATACGGCTGGTTGGTTGCTATTCATCAATCTATATAGTAACTGCGCTTGTCTCTTCTTTTAGTTCGCACAACCGTTACGTCCTGCCATTTCCTCATAAATAATGAACTATTCCGTTTTGATTGCGTTGGAAGACAAAATGAATTTCAAAGACAGTGAGAAAATGAAAAAAAAGAAGGAAAGATAGAATTGTTTAACGTCTGTTTCAGTGAAACGGTTTTCATTTGTACCCTCTTTTTTTCTTAAAATTCGTTTTCATGATTGTTATTGCAATATTTTGTTAAAGTTCTTAAGCTTAACAATGGGATAGGGGTAATTTTTACGGATATTTTATTGTCGTAGAACTGGCCGTAAGCTTATTCAGTCATTAACTGAAGAATTAAGATTCATCGCAAATTTCAAATAGGAAAACCGTGACATTTTCACGGGTGAAAACTAGTAAAGATGAATGCGCTTACGATAATGAGTTTATTGCATGTGTACAAAATGTGGGGTAATATGTAATGTACTGTGTCACTGAATTCAGATGAAATAAAGTTCTAATTATTAGGTTGTGGCATAAATTCCTTCGTTTTTTTTTTACGATGGACTAATGGATAGCGGCTCGGATTGAGGAATCGGAGAGCCGAGTTCGAATTCTAGCCGAATCCATTACATTCACTTACGTGTTAATACCCTTGGGAAAGGTATGAATCCTCTTCTCCTGCCCCAGCTATGGGCAATTAGTAGGAAAGACCTAGTTCTATAGCCTTGGATGGCAACTAGTCCACCGCAGAAAGAAATGACAACCTACTGTGGGAAAAAAAAATCTGCCTCGTCAGACATGTATAGAAAGATAATAGGATCGCCTAAACGTGTATCACGCATGGTACACAACTGACTGATTTTAGTTATCAGTAGACCTGATGAATCATTTAATAATGTATTTATAATATATTCTCATACATTGTTTACGACCTCCTGCCAACGATCCCCTAAGTGTCCAATGGCTTCACGATAGAAATCAACAGGTTTTGACTTGAAAAATTACATTAAGCCATGTTTAAGCTCCACCTCGTTGTTGAACGAAACACCCCTCAAATTGTTAGAAAGCGACTGAAAAACGTGGTAGTCTGAAAGGGCTAAATCAGGAGAATATGGTTGGTGCAGCAGAACTTCCCAGCCGAGCTTTATCTTTGTATCCACGAGTATTCCGGTGTCGAGCGAGTAAACCAGCGGTAATGGAATAGCGCGGGAGTTTATTTCTCTTGGTCAATGTGTGTGACACACATGCGCAGTGGTTCTGGATCTTATCCATTAATGAATATGACGAGTGACATTAACATGAAAGCTTGCCATTTTCTAAGTCAATTCCCTTAGTGGTACTCCGTAGTTCTACTTTAATCAACGCGTGCAGTTGTTTCTCATCAAGCTGAACAGGTCGGCCAGAACGAGGAGAATCTGTGAGTTCAACCCCCCCTTAAAACCATTCTGCCTGACCATTCGACCTCGGATGATAAATCGGCCTTGTCAAATGCTCAATCGCGTAGCTTTTGCAGAAATTTTTAAACCCACTAGAAGTAAATTGAGTTCCATTATCAGATACCACTCTGTCAAATACTACAAACCTTGCACAAAGATCGCGCAAGAATTTTATTGTTATTGTGGTAGCAGGCCGTTTACACTTCAATATCTCAAGCCATTTTGTGAAACTCTCGACCACAATTAAATAATATGATCCGTTTCGTGGTCCAGCAATGTCCATATGCAGTCTTGCCCACGGTTTATCAGTGCTCGGTTATGCCTGATAATTTATAGGTGGCTATTTTGCTGCTGACTTGGATTTCTTTGTCCAATAAATGTAGCTTCTTATCAGGGACTATTCCTGGATGTCCTACATGGAATTGTTTGAAAATTTCTTTTAGTGATAACGGAATTACAACTTTATCCACGTACAAGAATACTCCATCACAAATAGAAAATACTGTATTAATGTTAACAGGTTTTATTTTAGTTTCACTCCATTTTAACTTAACGACGTTCATGGTTTTTTTTAATAAGTGTATCCTTTTTAGAATGCCGTTCTGGTTATGACGATAACAAACATCCGCGTCCTGGGTAAGACGATAAACTACGTCCAACAGCAGGCCCTCTGATCAGGAGGCTTTGAGGAGCTTGGAACCACCTCATAATTGCTAATGTTCCCAGGTCTGCCCTGTCCTGGAGTGATAGCACCTGTTAGGGTCCCAGCTATGGGCAAATAGTTAACCCCGAAACTGAGACTACATCCGTGCCCTGGGTATGACAATAAACTACGTCCAACAGTAAGGCCTCTGATTAGGAAGCTTTGAGTAGCATGGAACCACCTCTTAATTGCTGGTGTTCCCAGGTCGACACTGACCCGGTAGCACCTGTAAGGGTCCCAGATATGGGCAAATATTTAACCCCGAAACTGGGGTAAAAAGCATTATAAAAGTGTAAAAATAGGTTTTAATACCAGAAATACTTTGTAAAAAATTATTACCAGAAATAAATTTTTGAAGAAAAAAAAATATAACCAGCAATACGTTTTTGTAAAAATCATTACATTTTTGAGGAAAAAATATTAACATATTAAAATAGATTTTTGACAAAACAAAAATATTACCAAAGAAAAAAAAAATTGTCGGCATTAAATAACCCATTGAGGTTGATATGCCGTAAAACAAAATAAACCAAACCAATCTAAACCAAAGAATACATATTCTATTCATATTAATCTATCCTAAAAACGTTGTCGCCATTAAATAACCCATTGAGGTTGATATACCGTAAAACAAAACAAAATAAACCAAACCAATCTAAACCAAAGAATACATATTCTATTCATATTAATCTATCCTAAAAACGTTGTCGCCATTAAATAACCCATTGAGGTTGATATACCGTAAAACAAAACAAAATAAACCAAACCAATCTAAACCAAAGAATACATATTCTATTCATATTAATCTATCCTAAAAACGTTGTCGCCATTAAATAACCCATTGAGGTTGATATACCGTAAAAACAAAACAAAATAAACCAAACCAATCTAAACCAAAGAATACATATTCTATTCATATTAATCTATCCTAAAAACGTTGTCGCCATTAAATAACCCATTGAGGTTGATATACCGTAAAACAAAACAAAATAAACCAAACCAATCTAAACCAAAGAATACATATTCTATTCATATTAATCTATCCTAAAAACATTGTCGCCATTAAATAACCCATTGAGGTTGATATACCGTAAAACAAAACAAACCAAATCAAACCTTTTTAGAATGAATTTTGATATCGTTTATCGTGACCAGCAGTTCTTTAATAGCCTTAAATAGGACGGCTTTTAATTTCGCTTTGGGATTCCAGCGAAGCAATCACCGAATCATTAAAACCTCCTTTACATTTCGATATCAATCTGGATAAGCCATCTGCCTGTTCCATTTTCTTTGACGACAGAAATTCCATCTTGAAATCATAGTTCAGTAAAATCGTTTTTGTTTTAAATGGACAGTCCTTTCTGAAATGAAGCATACCAGAACCATAGCATGTTTTAAGTTTTGCAGTATTTTTATTCTGGATATTTTTCTTTTGGCACTACAGTCTTTTCCCGAACCATTTGTATTTCTGTCGTGCCATTTTGTTCGATTTTCGTTGTATTGTGACTTAAATTGACATTTTTTGGCATTCTTCCGCAACCCTATATGTATTTGGACGAGTCCAAGTCCTCTTCTGGAGAGGTTTGTTTATCTCCACAACATCTATCTATCTATCTATCTATCTATCTATCTATCTATCTATCTATCAGATAGATAGATAGATAGATAGATGTTGTGGAGATAAAATATCTATCTATCTATCTATCTATCTATCTATCTATCTATCTATCTATCTATCTATCTTAGTTTGTTCATATCTATCTATCTATCTATCTATCTATCTATCTATCTATCTATCTTAGTTTGTTCATATCTATCTATCTATCTATCTATCTATCTATCTAGCTATCTATCTATCTCAGTCTGTTCATATCTATCTATCTATCTATCTATCTATCTATCTATCTATCTATCTATCTATCTATCCTCTTCTTCCCCCCCAGCTATGGATAAATAGCAAGACAAACTGGGTTCTACAGCCTTGGATGGCAATTGGTCTACCGCAAAAAGAAATGGCAATCAACTGCGGGAAAAATCTGTCTTGTCAGTCACGTATCGAAAGATACATGATCGCCTAAACGTGTATCACACATGACACACAACTGACTGATTAGCGTTGCTAGAATTATTCTTCAATTCATTTCTCTTGGCACCCTGTAGAGCCTATTTGAATTAATCCTCTCCAAAAGAAAAGAAATTGCGGAGAGCCATGATCGCCCTCGCATGTAGAAGAACGAGAAGTAGAAGAAGAAGATATAAGCCATTCGCTACATCGTATCTAGCGTAATGGCCCGTCAACATATTGCGTTTATTCGCGATAATAGCCGACCGTGAAGGCAATTCTTCGCAGCAGATTTTTATGTGAATGTGTGTGTTCCTAATGCGCATGCGCGTGTTTGTTTTGCTTTATCTTATTTTTTTTTAGCATATGGCACGTGTGTCCGCCATCACTTGTAAGGTTTTCGGCGGTTCTTAGTTATCTTCAGCTAGCCTTCCACCTTCAACTATGCGTAAGAAGACTTAGGAATAAATAGAGAGAGAGAGAGAGAGAGAGAGAGAGAGAGAGAGAGAGAGAGAGAGATCACGCTTATAATCACGTGTGCTTGAGATTAACGTCGAAAAATTCTCGAAACATCTCATCAGTAATAAAAGGAATCCTCTGATGAAATAGCCCTGTCCATATGACAAAAGGAAAAAATCCTTTCTGGCCAGGATTATATATATATATATATATATATATATATATATGTCTGTGTGTGTGTGTGTGTGTGTGTGTGTATAGTTTTTTTTGTCTTCATGTTTCTATTCTCGGTCTTACTCCTGTCAAATCTCTGTGTCTTAGTCAGACGTCCCTCCGTCGGCTGATGGTCACCCTGGACCAAAATCCTCTCTCTTGTCCCTTGAGGGATCCCATGGTTTTAAGTCTCTATTCTCGTCAATCGCTCGCCTGTCAGCCAGATTTTTTGATTCAGCGCCAATGATCCGAGATCAAGATTCTAATGAACGAGGAAGGGCATACTGACTTCACGCCCGGTGAACTCGTGACGAAAACACAACGCCCCCCAAAAGTACAAAATATTAGTAAGAAACGTTATTCTGTACGAAAAATAAAATAAAATAAAATAAAATAAATAAAATAAAGGAAAAAAACCCAACTGACAAATTCATCAGAATAAAGACAGAAAATTTAAGTAATCATATATTTAATCTGTCAAAACGTAACCGAATATCCTTTTTAATGGAATTTACCCCAAACAAGGCAATAAAGCCACTAAGACACAAGAGCGGACTGTGTTTGAAAGCATTAGAAAACAAAAACGTTATTAAGTAGCGAGAGCAAAAGAAGAATAATCTTTAGATAACGATTGATATTGCATTTAAATCTTTGAAGATCAGAGTTGATTGAAAAACAAGGAGCTGGAAGAGAATTCCACAAGAGAGAAGTGCGAGAGAAGAAACTGTTAGCAAAGAACTTACGGTTGCATCTAACCAATTCAACTGTAAAATGTTGAGACCTTCTTGCCAATCTTGTACTGCACTTAAATTCAAAATGTTTAGTTACTGTTCAGGAGAGCGATATTTATTTGTAATATATACAAAGTGTGGCACAAGTCCAAAATGAGGAATGGGGAAAAGGACGGTCTTTATCTCTCTTAATATTAAACTTAGCTAGCCACAAACACTGACCCAGACATACAAACAATATTTCTAACACCAAAACAACACGTTCTTACCTACCTTTCTTACGACATTCACCATAATACCTCATTGTGTCTATGAAAATCCTAACTAGTCCTCATATGTACAATTCATTGTCTGTGGAGGAGGGGAATAAAACAGCAATTTACAAACTAGCCCCAATAGTACCATAGTGAGGAGCTCATCTGAATAACTTCCATGGAAGTATCTATAAAAAAGTTACAGAAAGACAAGACGGTGGGAAGTGACTGAAGCCGAGATGCCAGGTCAAGGCTGATAATATTACTGATTCTTCTTTGGACTTTATCAAGAAACTCTAAACGTATAGCAGAAGCACCGGATCATATGCGGCAAGAATATTCCAAGCATGGGCAAATGGTAGACTTATGCAAGATATTCTGAAGAGGAAAATTGTCTTACACGACACAGTGAACCAACTTTCTAAGCAGCAAACCTAGCAATAGATTCAATTCTACTTCATGTAAGTCAAGTAAGCGCAATAAGTAACTCTCCTGGAGGTTAGCATCAGCCATACTAATGGAAAGCAGTAAGGGGTCTCAGATGATTAATAGAGAGCAGTTTTGTTTTTAGAGGCGTTAAAATTAACAAGCCATTCGAGGCACCAATTAGTAACAGACTGTATATCGTTTTTGAGATCAACTAGCAATTTGTTCGTCCTGGGTAAGACGATAAACTACGTCTGCTCCCTGGGTCAGACGATAAACTACGTCTGCGTCCTGGGTAAGACGATAAACTCCGTCTGCGCCCTGGGTAAGACGATAAACTACGTCTGCTCCCTGGGTAAGACGATAAACTACGTCTGCGCCCTGGGTAAGACGATAAACTACGTCTGCGCCCTGGGTAAGACGATAAACTACGTCTGCTCCCTGGGTAAGACGATAAACTACGTCCAACGTCCTACGTTCCACTTTTCAGGATCGCCATCATTTTCATCGTCACATTCAATGATATCTCTGTCCGTGGCATGAGACGACGCTTTTAGCTTCGGGGTGGGGGCGGTCAAGTTAGAAGTTGCAAGGAGCCCAAGTCTGAACGGGGAAGGGGGTGACGCAATGTTTTAACCCAGAGAAAAAAGAAAAGAAAAAGAAAACGAGTGCTGACGCATCAGCTCGCTCAATAATTTCTTCCATTTTTTTTAATCATTTTACCTCAAGCAAGGCGATAAAGCCACTAAGACACAAGAGTGTTACTGGGAGTGAAAGAGAGGGAGAAGAAACCCAATCCTAAACAGAAAAGAAGAACAAACCTTCTACTCCTATTCAAAAGACGAGAAATGGTTATTTTTGTGAATGTGACGGTCATGTAATACACAAACTCATTCAATGACGTCTCACTGCTGACTGAATAAACGCATTGGAGAGTATCTGTTCATGAATGCGCAGTTAGGTTCTCTCTAACTGGTTGCTAAATTACATCAAGGCCGAACAACCGGTTTCTCGGAGTATTCAAAATAGCGAGATCTTGGCAGATCTTGCATTTATGAAACTTATACTAGTTCGGTAAACGTGGAGCATTCAGAGATTACTGATTTCAATACAATATTAATAGTCAAAGAAAATTCGATTGTTAACAATAGCTTTACGGTAAGCGTCCCCAACCATGTGACGTGTATCAAGTTAATAACTGTTAGCAACTTCATGGCGAGGCTCTTGATCCCTATTGTCATGCTGCATAAAACATTTTAAATATAGTTTCAGGAGTCTCCCACATCTTCTGATCTTTCGTGCAGCTTGTCGTATAAGCTGACTGGCCCTTCAATATAAAACACTCGCACAATGTCATGTACTCAGAACCTTGTAAATTGCTATAATAATATTTAGCCAAATATTTCTAATGGGCTAATCAATCCGCTTTCTCCCCCTTTTTCGTTCTCTTTCATTCTGTTTTTGCCCTTTTAAAAAGACCGCTGAAAACCCCAACATGTCCCAAACCATTCGACCGAATGACACGCCCCATTGATGTTTCGTTTGAAAAGGCAGAAGTGAAAAGAGAACGAACCGCGGATTCGCGTGTGATCAGGATCTTCCACAAACCGAATGGTGATGAAAAGAACTGATTAAAATGAAGTCAAACGAAAGAAAGAAAGCAAAAAAAAAAAAAAACCCCAAAAAACAAGGGAGCTGTTCCCGTATCGTCTAGCTCCTGGTATGGCAGTCCCAGAGGCAAGATGGCCGCACAGGCTCTGGTCGACCGGAAAGCCACAACCCTTAGAACGACAATCTATTAACCGTGTGCCACTTTTATATCCTTCAATAACACACTTTGTGGACAATGAGTTAATAGAAAAGAATAAATACAAAATATAAGGTGCTTTACTGCGTTTTTTATTTGGTGAAGAGGATAAGAGAAAGTCCACATTCTAATGCAAAGCATCAGGGATTTGCTTACATCTAGGAGCAGACGAGAATGTTAAAAAGGCGGCAAAAGAGAAATAGGCGGTAAGAAGGTTTGATCTATCGTCTTAAAAGTAGACGCCCATAATAATATTAATAATTTTAAAAAGAAAAGCGATATAAAAGAATAAGTGGAAGGTAGAGAATAATAATAATAATAATAATAATAACAACGGCGGTTGGAGCAATGTAGAGGAAGCTAAAAGTAGTGGGGGAATAATAAAGAGAAGAAGATAGAAGATAAAAAGGGAAGACAATAATAATAATGATGATGATGAAGAGAAGATAAAAGAAGAGGAAGGAAGTGAGTGTAATAATAACAAAGACAACAGCAATAATAATAATAAAATAAAGAAAATGAGAAGGAAGAGGGAGAAAGTATATAATAATAATAATAAACGGAAGACAAAAGAGGAAAAGTATAATCATAATAATAATAATAGTTTTTTTTAATTCTTTTACCAAAAATAATCAGTGGAAAATGTCATGACGGCCATTACTAATCTTGGGTCTCTGCCTGGGACCCGGAAGGAAATGTGTATTTAACAGAAATGAAAGGATTATAATAATAATAATAATAATAAGAAGAAAATATAAAAGAGATTGAATGAATATTGTATAATATTAGGTTGTTTCGAAAATAATGTCCGATTTTAGAATCAACTATTACTCCTGAATTAATGTATTAAAACAGTGTATAAATCAGTCAAAATAGGAACCTGATACTACTACTACTACTACTACTAATAATAATAATAATAAACGGAGGAAAAGGAAGAGAGTGTTATACTACTACTATTACTATTACTATTACTACTACTACTACTAATAATAATAAACTGAGGAACAGGAAGAGAGTGTTATACTACTACTACTACTAATAATAATAATAAACAGAGGAAGAGATTGTTATATTACTACTACTACTATACTACTACTAATAATAATAAACGGAGGGAGAGGAAGAGGGTGTTATGCTACTACTCCTCCTCCTCCTACTACTACTAATAATAAACGGAGGAAGATGAAGAGAGTGTTATACTACTACTACTAATAATAATAGTAATAATAATAAAGAGAAAAGAGGAGGAAGGTGAAGAGAATATAATAATAATAATGAACGCATATATATTTCTGCCATAGAGTTACAAGGTTATTTATTCCTTTACGGTAAAAAAACACACACAAAAAAAAAAAAAAAAAACAAACAAAAAAAATCTCTAAACGTTTGGACACCAAGAAATACTTGAACACACCTATTCTATAGTTAATAGACTCTCCCACTTATAATAAGTAGTAGTAATAGTAACAAGTCGCTAAGTCAGTGGCTCAGCGAGTTGGTCAGTCAGTCGATGTCGGACATTAAAGTATCAGCCACCACAACTAGATTGCTGTGTCATTAACTATTATATCAAGTTCCCAACGTTTTGTACGTCGAACGTTTTTAGGACCGACTTAGTGAAATACAAGCCTCTACTGTGAAACTACTCTACAGCACTTGGCGACCAGGATTCGAACTCATACGGAAGAAAAAAAAAATCGTTCGCTATATAAAACACTTGGCGACGAACGTATTCAGGTTCATACGGAAGAAGAAAATTTTCGTTCACCATACAACACTTGACCACGAGGATTCGTACTCATACGGTGAAAGAAAAAAATCACCCGCCATAACAAACTTGGCGTACGAGGGATTCGGATTCATACGATGAAAGAAAAAAAAAATTCGCTCGCAACATTATTTGGTGACGAAATTCGTACTCATACGGAGGAAAAAGAAAAAAAACAAACCTGCTCGTCAAATTTTCGGCGACAACATCTCGGATTCACATTAAAAAAAAAAAAAAAAAAAACTTGGCAAAGTTTTTCGAAAGACAAGACGTCAACTTAGTGACGAAAAAATCAGTCGTATTCTCAACTGAGAAAATAATTTTTTCTCGATAAGACAGTTTTCTCAAATAGGTCACGAATTGCAAATTTGTTTTGGACCCCCCTCTACAATATTTAAGCATTGTATAAACTTTTTGCGAAGATGGAGGAATGCAAAAATATATTCCAGGAATTTTTTAAGTTCCAGAGGGAACAACAGATGACAATATTAGAGCAACAGAAAACATATCAGATGCAACTACAGGAGGAAACTTTTAATAGACAGATGCAGTTTCAACGAGAAATGGAACAGAGGCATAAGGAGTTTCAAAACAAAATTCTGGAAATAACTAAGAAGAGGAAAGAAAAAAAATCTACAAAATGATTCTTTCCCAGAGAATACAATATGGAATTTAATTGAAATATTCACGTACAGTCCAGATGAAGAGATAACTTTTGAAGAGTATTATAAAAAATATACGGACGTGTATAACGAGGACTGCCACACGTGGTCTGAAGGAAAGAAGGTTAGACTTCTTTGAAGCAAGTTAGGAACTGCTGAGCATAACAAATTGGTAAACTACATTTTACCCAAAAAAAAACTAGCGAGTTGACATTTACCGAGGCGGTAAATATATTAAGTGAATTATTTAGTAAAAAGACATCTTTGTTTCACAAGAGGTGGAAATGTTTGAATCTGATGAAAGATGAAGAACAAGACTATATAACGTACGCACCCAATGTGAATAAGCATTGTGAAGAATTCAAGCTAGCAGAATTAAGCGCTGATCACTTTAAGTGCTTAGTGTTTGTTCAAGGCCTGGTATCGTAAAGAGGCGCAGAGTTGAGGGAATTGGTACTATCAAAATTGGAAAATCAACCGAGGATTACAATACAGAGTTTGGCAGAAGACTGCACAAGAGATGTTAGCATAAAGAAAGATTCGAAAAAGATAGAACAGTCTGGCGTTTCGCATGTAAGGAAATTATGCTACAAAAAAGAAAGTCAGCCTACCAAAAAGAATTCTAAAATTGCGGATTATCAAACAAAAAGTGAAATACCAGAGAAAAATAAACAAAAACTCCCGAAGCCATGTTTTGCTTGCGGTGAACGTCACTGGTACAGATATTGCAATTTTAGGAATAAAAAATGTTTCAACTGTGAAAGAGTGGGTCATAAAAGCTCGCACTGCAGGTCAAAAAATAAAGACAATAAAATAAGAAAATTAAAGTCCAACGAGGTGAACGATGGAATAACCAGAAAATTTGTTACCGTCGAAATAAGTAATAAAAAAAATAAAAATGCAATTCGACACTGGTTCCGACCTATCTATCATAAATTTGCATACGTGGAAGAAGTTGGGGAAACCAACTTTAATGAAAACAAATAAAATCGCGAGGTCAGTGACGGGAGAAAAAAATACAATTTATTGGCGAATTTGTTACAAACGTCACGTTAAATAAAAAAACGCGAAAAGTTAAACTATTTGTCATAGAAAATACCACAAACTTACTTGGTACAGATTGGATAACAGAATTTCAATTATGGGATCTGCCGATAAATTCTTTCTGTTACAAGCTTGAAAGTTTATACTCAGAATCCCAGAAATTAGTAAAGAAACTTAAGGGAACATTTCCTACTGTTTTTCTCTAAGTTTGGGAACGTGTACCAAGATGGAAGCAAAATTCCAGCTAAAAGAAAACGCCCAGGCGGTATTCAAAAAGAAAAGGAATGTGATGTTTGCTTCAATTGAACAGATAGATAAAGAATTGGACAGATTACAGAAAACCGGTGTATTTAAAAAAGTTGAATGGGTAACACCGACGATATATGTGAAAAACAAGCTCCAGAAAGTAAAGATGAAGCCGACACCGAGAAAAACTGGGGAGAGAGTTACCCGCAGTCAAGGACAGGCAGTGTTATTAAATGATTTAAGTCAACTGAAGTCACCACAGAAAACGTTCAGAGGCACCAGATCAACAAAAGGGAAACTAGAGGCTGAACAAATAGAACCACAAGAAGAACCTACAGAAACTGTGACTCCATCCTTAAGAAGCTCAAAGTGGTAGGTTGTTTCTGGTAACACTATGGAGGTATAAAAAAAAATAGTAAAGCGGATTGGCTATATGATGTACTTGGTGAAAGGCGAAATATTCACGTGCAGTAACCAGATCAGACGACGTTCTTCGGACGTGCTTGACAGCGGTCCCGCGGAAAAAACGCCGATGGAGGTGATTTTCAATACGTTTGATCTAACAACGCCTGCAACAATTTTACCTGAGGTACGCCGATCCAGAAGAAAAAAAGAAAGGCAACTGATCATTCAAAAGTGAAAAAAACAAAACAAAACAAAAAAAAAACAAAACAAAAAAACGTAGGAAATACGCTACGATGTTGCTAAAAAAATGAGATTTTCTTCATATTTCCTGTAAAAAAAAAAAAAAAAAATAAATAAAGAAAACTTTTTACTCCTACGGAGTAAAGTTTTGGTGGGGATGTTATACTGTAACATACCTATTCTATAGTTAATAGACTCTCCCACCTATAATAAGTAGTAGTAATAGTAACGAGTCGCTAAGTCAGTGGCTAAGTGGAGTTGAGTGAGTCAGTCGATGTCGGACATTAAAGTATCAGCCACCACAACTAGATTGCTGCGTCATTAACTATTATATCAAGTTCGTAACGTTTTGTACGTCGAACCTTTTTAGGACCGACTTAGTGAAATACAAGCCTCCACTGTGAAAACTACTCTACAACACTTTGAATGCAGTTTCTGCATCTTCTTTGGAATGGAATGGCTTTTGGCTTTAAAACATTCAAGATGTTTGGAAAAGTGGCAGTCATTGGGCGGAAGATCAGGGGAATATGATAGATGTAGCAAAGGCGCGTATCCGAAGTTGGTGAGCTTCTGTAGTGTCATACTGGTAACATGTGGCTGAGGATTGCCACGTAGCAGTATTGACCCATTGCCGGTCGCATTTTGCCTAAAGTGTATGTGCATTTCATCCATTTTTAAAAAGTTATTTCACCCTAAGCAAGCGGATAATGCCACAAGGCTTCAGGACGTTAGAAGTCGTGAAAGAAAATGGGACGGCTTTAGCGAGGAGAAGCTAGGAAAGAACAAGGAACAGGCTTAAGGAAGACAGAAGATGGCAGTTGACGTTGCATTAAAAATTTTGAAGTTTGTAGTTGGCAGGGAAGCAAGAAATCGGAAGGGAGTTCCTCAGGTGTGAAGTGCTGGGAAAGAAGCTGTTAGAATAGAAATGGCGGCTGACGGCGCAAAATTCGGTAGGTGGAGTTCTAGATACATTCCTGAAAGCTGTAATAGATAAAATGAATGGCAGACAACCAGACAGTCAACATATCTTCTTTTGATGCCATTTCAGTTTCGGGAACTGTTTGGGTTCTTCGTCAGGATCAAGCCTTTGAGACGATCATTTACGATTGTCAAGAAGGATTCACTTCTTATAAGTCACTAGAAGCATGGCCCGGCGTTGCCCGTGCTTGATTCAAAAATCGTACGACTCATACAGCACTGCACGCACTAACCTGTTTCTTCCCGCGCATAGCGTGACCTTAAATTAATCTGCATTTAGGAAATACCCAACCGGAAAAATATTTCTAAGGGTTGACCGATTGTCCATTTGCACTCTGTTTGGAGGGGGGGGCGCTCAGAGTTGAAACTTCACATGGTGACTCCCAATGGCCTCCTACTAAATCTGATCGGATTTCGCTAAAAACCGACATGCGGTTCAGGTGCAATCTGGGCGTATCGGCTTTTAGGTTTTATCGATTTTCCGCGCTGTTTAGGGGTCCGTGGTCATGAAAATTCTGGACAACACTTCTAAAGGTAGACTCTGAGAGGGTGTCAAATTTGGTTGAAATGCAATAATTCCTTCTGTAAGCAGATGTTTTCGATTATCGATTTTTTCGGAACCTGAGTCCGAACTGAAAAATAGGGCTGCGTCATGTCCTTAAGGCAGCCATTTGCAAACTTGTGGTGAAAACCGCATCGAAATCGGGTGAGAAATGCGGCCTGGGCGAGGTAACAACGCCCACGACAGACACACAGACAGACAACATGAGAAATATAGATAGTAGATTATCCGTTCAAGAAATGGATCATTCGAATTCTTGAAAATTGTCGTTGGCTGCGAAGCAAGAAATGGAAAGGGAGTTTCTCGGGTGTGAAGTGCTGGAAAATAAAGGATTCACTTCTTATAAGTCATTATTCGTTCAAGAAAAGGATCATTCGAATTTCTCAGATGCAGAATCGTGTGGAACCCATTTATCGAGTTTTTTTTTCTTCCTCTTGCCAATCTTCTTGAGATGGCCTGATATTTTTGGAATACTGACAACCGTTATCTTAGACATCTCTCTGCCACTTTGACGAGGGTTTTATTCAACTAGTCTTTTCAGATATTGATCACCAGTTGCAGATGAACATCCCCTACTACCTTAATCTTCAAGACTGCGGATCTTCAGAAACTGGCAGCGTACTATTCAATCATAAGTGAATTCTTCAACCCATGCTCTGTTAATGATGGCAGTAGTTTTAGAAGCATTCTGACCAATATTGAGTTGACGCAAAAAAAAAGTAATCCTATCTCTTCTTGTTTCATGTTCAAGATGAAAGGGTTTATAAAGTTTTAAGTTAAATTCTTAAAGGACACTTTAATTATTAAGAATTAAGAAATATTTTCGTGCAGCTATAATAATTATTTTCCGAGCAACCGAATTAATCTTTACTCTAGCGTCGTATATGTTGCTAACAGTATGCGTGTCTATATGTATTTCTTGTATGGTATTTTATTGTGTCAAAATGGTCACTGTTCTGGTTAAATGATCCCCAATCATCTCTCGTTCAAATCCGTCTATCTCTTTTTATCATTCGAAATTTATGTTCTTAAGTAGAGGTAACATTTCACATCGATAGTCCATGATTCTTATCGGGAGAAAAAAGGTGACATATGTCGGAAGTTGGCTGCTGAGCATCAGCTCAGCAGCCGTTATGACAATTTTGAGGCCGTTGGTCGCTTGAAAGGTTTTCTCCATGGAGTCACATCTTCCCATTTGTTTTGAAATCAGAGTGATTTTTGTCTTAGGCTGGCTGCCAACTAAGGCTATTTTTTCTACTCGTATTCCAAGTGATAGTGAACTGTGCAAGGTAGGGATGTTCAGCTCTCTAAGGAATTTGGTATACTCGCAATGACTTTCTGCTTTTTTTTCTTCTTCTTTTTCTTCTTGACTTCTTCTTGTTGTTTTTCATATTCTTCTTCTTGTTGTTTTTTATTTTCTTCTTCTTCTTCATCTTCTTCTTCGACTTCTTCTTTTTCTTTTTTTTCATCTTTTTTCATTTTCATCTTTTTCATCTTTTTCTTTTTCATCTTCTACTTCATTTTCTTTTCTTCTTCATCTTTTTAATCTTCGTTCTTAATCTTTTTCTTCTTTTTTTATCGTCTTTTATATCTTTTCTTCTTTTTTCACCTTCTTTTTCTTCTTCTTTTTCTTCTTCTTATTTTTCATCTTCTTGCTTTTTTATTTTCTTCTTCTTCATCTTCTTTTTCTTCTTTTTCATCTTCTTTTTCTTTTTCATTTTCTACTTCTTCATTTTCTTTTCTTCATCTCCTTTTTAATCTTCGTTTTTAATCTTTTTCACCTTCTTTTTCATCATCATCATCATCATCAACATCATCTTCTTCTTTGAGCCGTCTCCTTTCATGACGTTAGCGATCATGGCTATCCAAAATTTTCCTGTTTTTGCGCCTCTAAATAAATTTTATCTGTATGTTATCTCTCCTAATCCCTGTTTTGTCACCCACAGGGATGTGCGGGTGGCGTAATGGATAGCGAATTCTAATGAGAAATTATAGTAACTTTTATTACGTTCGTTTATGCGCAAATACCCTTGTGAAGGGTAGGAATCCATTCTAACCCCAGCTATAGGTTAAATAACAAGAGAACCTGTTTTTTTTTCTTTTAGCTGTTTATAAGAAGGGCAAGTATAAATTAAAAACCGTAATAATTGTTCATCATCCCCCTTGTCATCAGTAGCGAGAGTGAGAAGAAGCAACAGTAAAAATAACAGCTGCTCCCGAAAACATTCTCCAATCAGTTGTTATATTCGGCAAAAGCTGGAGTTTCCACAAGTGACGAACTGATTGAAATGTTTCGTTAAGGAAATATATCGCCCGGTTCACACTCCTCACCGTTCTTTTGAACAGGAATAGTAGTTTATCCCTTGTTTCGTGTTTGGGTTTTGGTTTTCTGATTCTTTCTATGGCCTTTTCATCCTGTTTCATTCCTGGTTGCCCCTTGCGTCTTAGTGGCATTATCGCCTTGCTTGGGGCGAATTCATTTAAAAAAAAAACATCAAAATTTAAGGAATTAAAAAAAAACAAAACAGTTTTGCACTCATCGAGTTCGGAGCAGAAAGTAACGGAGAAGCCAGATGATAATGATGGATCAGGTGACACCCCCTCCCGCTCTCTCTCTTGCTCTCTCTCACTTTGTCTCTCTCTACCTCTTGCTCTCTCTCACTCACACACACACTCAATCTCTCTCCCTCTCTCTCTCCCTCTCTCTCTCTCTCCCTCCCTCTTGCTCTCTGTGCTCAGCATCGGTAATCATCGCAGCTGTCATTCTCCAGTAATGTCCCCTTTTTTCAACAAAGTCCCGTTCATGACATGATCCCTTACGTTGAAGCCATTCCGGTCAGACGCCACAATGCCGTCTGTTGAAATTGCACACAATCGCAATCCTTTTGTTTTCGCCATCCGAAGATCTCTCGGCAAGATTCTACATCAAACTTTAGAATTCACTTCAAAGGAAAATGGATTTGCTCTTACCGTTTCAAAGTGAACTGAAGCTTTGGATTTCGCAATGCGTTGATAGGAGAAAAAACACAAGAAAACGCGCGATGTCGGGTTTAAAAATGACCCCCGAAAAAAAAAGACGCACCGGTTTAGAGATTTACTCGCATGATTAGCGAGTGGGGTCGAGAAACAAACATACATGATTTTTTTTTCAACGCCTCGTTCAGAAAGCAGCCTTGAAAAGTCTCATCTATGAACTTCACTTACATATATACACGTGTGTGTGTGTATGTGTGTGTGTCTTTATCTCTGTGTGTGTGTTTGTGCGGGTATCTGTGTGCGCGTGCGAGTTTTTCTCTATGTGCGTGTGCGAGTCTTTCTGTCTCTGTGCGTGTTTGCGTGTGTATGTGTGCGTGTGCGTGTGCGAGTTTTATTCTGTGTGTGTGTGTATCTGTGTGCGGGTGCGAGTCTTTCTCTGTGTGTGTCTGTGTTTGTGTATATATCAGTGTGCTTGTTCGAGTCTTTTTCTTTCTGTGTGTGTCTGTGTGTGTAACTATGTGCGTGTGCAAGTCTGTGTGTGTATCTATGTGCGTGTACGAGTCTTTCTGTCTCTGTGCGCGTTTGTGTGTGTACGTGTGTGAATGTGCGAGTTTTATTCTCTGTGTGTGTATCTGTGTGCGTGTGCGAGTCTTTTTCTCTGTGTGTGTCTGTGTACGTGTGTATATCAGTGTGCGTTCGCGTCTTTTCTGTGTGTGTGTGTGCGAGTCTGTGTGTGTATCTGTGTGCGTGTACGAGTCTTTCTCTGTGTGTGTTTGTGTACGAATCTGTCTGCGTGTGTCAGTCTTTCTGTGTGTGTGTGTATGTGCATCTGTGTGCAAGTGTGACATTTCTTTGGTTATGTGTGCATGTTTTATTGTGTGTATTTGTTAATTAGAACGTTGGATTTTTTCTGTCTGTGTCTGTGTGCGTGTGTGCTTTTCTCCGTGTGTGTGTGTGTCTCTCTCTCTCTCTGTGTTTGCGCGTTTTATGTGTATGTCTGTATTGGTGCGTGCGTATGCGGGCGTTTGTGTTTGTCTTTATATGTGTGTGTTTATCTCTGCATGTGTGTTTGTGCGCGTATTTGTGTGCTTTTCTTTGTGTGTGTTTATGTATTTTCGTTTTTTTTTGTGCGTATATTTGTGCATCTGTGTGCTTTATGGCGTGTGTCTATTAATGTGTATGTTTGCATTTACGTGCGTGCGTTCATACCTGTGTATGTGCATGCTTATGCTTGTTTATTTGTATGTGTGCATTTCATGGACGCCCCCCAAAATTTGCTGCCACCGACTAGAATCGACTGAAATTGAGGGTCGAATGCCTTTTTCGAAACTAATTTCCGCGACGGTTGATTGATTGAGTCATTTTTTACGGTTTATCAACCCCTTGCAGGTTATTTAAAGCCAGAAAATATTTTGAGTTTTTAAGATTTTTTTTTTTGGTGGGGGAGAAAATAATAATGGTTTTAGTGATACAAACTTTACTAATTAACCCATAGCTGGGGGAAGAAGCGATCGATTCATTACTCTTCCAAGGGTATTTGCGCGTATCACTTCGTGAATGCTTTATCATATAATCAATAATAATAATAATAATAATAACGCTAAGTTAAGCCATTACTGTATAAAGATTCTTTAAAAACTTTAGGTGTTTTTGCCTAATCTACCATGCTAGCTAATCGCAATCTTAAGGATTTCACTAATGAATGAAATAGTTTCAGCATCTCACTATTAAAATATATATATATATTATTAGCATGTACCACTCAACTACCTTTTCATGACACACTAGGTAATATTTATACTCAAATAGACGGTATCGCGATGGGATCTCCTTTAGGCCCCCTTTTTTCTAACTGTTATACGGCATATTTAGAAAATAAAATAGTTAATGACACTAATAAAACCCTTTTATATGTAAGATACTGTTATGGTCCAAGTTCCTTGTACCACGGTGATGGTCCAAGGTTAGAACCAATGAAAGAATGATACGAACACAGGTATGGAATACAAAGATATATTACAACAGAAATATAAGACAAAGAATTACAAGTATTAGTAATGACTATCAGATTTGGTTAGAGTGAACTATGTTGTCTCGACAAGTATCACTATTCCAATGTCCTTACAATATGCTCTCAATTATCTCTCCTCGTCTTACAATATCTCCTCATACCTCTTGAGAGGCGCAGTATTTATAATGTCAGGAATAGTCCATTATTATTATTATGGGTAAGTTCCCATAACAGATACATAGATGGCATTTTCATTTTAGTTAAAAATATTGATCAAATTACACAACTTATAAACAAATTTAAAAGTCACTCCGTACTCAAATTTACACTAGAACTTAATATTAATAATAAAATTCCATTCCTTGATGTACTTATTGATTCCAAAATAAATTTACTACTTCTCTGTATAGGAAGTCCACTAACATTAACTTAATTACAATAGTGGATGTCCCTAACGATATAAGTTAGCTGTTATAAAATCCTTAATCCAACGCAAACAAATGATATCTTCTTCCAAAACCATATTCTATAAAAAAAAATATATAACATTAAACAAACACTTGTTAATAATGGATTCCCTAATTCTGTCATTGATCAACAAATTAAAATGCCTCAATAAACTTAATAATACCTCTAACAAAATTGATAATATTAATAATAATAGTGTACATTAAAATAAACATAATACTATTAACTTATACTATATACTTATACCAAATACATAATAATTAGAAACATTATGAAACAACACTCAAAAACATAATAGGTAGAAATGTTAAACCCATTAATAATAATAATAAACAAGTAAAGCTCATCATATATTATAAAAAGTTTCAAACAATTGACCCCATAGTCTGTAAAAAAACCTACAACCACACAAGCAAATCCTCTACAAAAAAAAAACAATGTTATGTATCAATTTACATGCCCATTCAGAGATTGTATCTCTGATACTAATAATAAACCCACTACATATATTGGTTTTACTACAACCACGTTCTCTCGTAGACTTACCTGTCACCTTTCTGATCTTAGTTCTATTAAACAGCATTTCTTAGACAAATATAGCAATGTACATATTAGACACATATTGATAACACAACAATACTCATACATACACACAGTAAAAAGAACCTTAAAATATTGAGGGCCAACTCTATTAAAACAAAGCAACCCACACTCAACAAAATTACATTTCAAACCACTCACAACATATTACATTGCATTTAAACACATGGTTCTATTGATAAAATTTCTTTTTCTCAAGTGGTAAAGTACCACGTCATAGAAGTGCATTACGAATTTACGCCTGTTATTCCGCGACCGAAATATCTTTTTACTTCTATGTAAACATAACAGGATGTCATCTTTGACAGTGATCATCTCTGATGAAATGTCCATATAACCTGGCTCATGTGAGTCGAAAGCTTAGATCAAGGAAGAGCATAATAAAAAAAATCCAACTATTAGACAGTTTTTATCTTTATTTTCTTCCGAAATTGAAACAAATATACGAAGCTTCGAACGGTTCATGATCAAATATAATAGACATTCGTTGACTTATATTTAATAATATATGTTTGAAGAATGATTTTCTGCCCCAATACACTGAATATATATGGCGGACTCTCGCCTCGTTTTCGGCGTATGAGTGTCAAGCAGTTCAGTTCCTAGGAACCGACAGTCAGACACCAACACATATAATTTGATTATAGTGGTGATGGCTTTGTGCAGAACCAACCACACTTTTTGAAGGGCCACATACAGAGACCTGGTGCACTACGTTTCAAACGACTCCCCGTAGGTTTTGAATTCAGAGTTGTCCTGCTCCTAGACCAATTTCCATCCAAGGCTATAGAACCCAGTCTGCCCTGCTATTTACCCATAGCTGGAGGGAGAAGAGGATTAGTACCTTTTTTTAGCACCAATCCGAGCCGCTATCCACTACTCCACCGTGTCTCCTCTCTCTCTCTCTCTATATATATATATATATATATATGTATGTGTATGTGTGTTTTAAACACTTTGGAATGTTCGTATTGGAGCTTCCAGTGCGAATTCCAAGCACTACAGCATGCCGTTTCAAAATTTCTGGCGGAATGAATTGCATCATGTTGCTCTTTTTCTCACAAATTGGCTACTTTATACATTTAAAATATATACATATAAAATATATACACATAAAACTAAAATCAAAATTATTTTAAAAATATTGGAGCGTGATGATTTCTACTAAGCCTTTCAATATGATTAGTAAATATTTAATAATAATGTTCCCAGACTTTATGAATTCAAGCGTCCTACGAGGCTGGCATCCCGCTCTCACCCTTTCAATGTTGAAACTGTTAAATGTAGCCGTCTCTTCTACTCCAATAGCTTCATATCCCGCACCTCTCGCCTGTAGAACTGCCTCCCCTTTTCTTGTTTCCCTGATAGCTATAATCCCCAACTATTCAAATGTAATGTCAATCGACATCTCCAGTTGCCTTGATCTATCCACTATCCTTCTTCTCATACTTCTCCTCATCCTTTCCTTTATCACTCCTATCTGCTCTCGCTCCAAATCCTCTGTAACCCCTTGCGTGCTAGTGGCTTCTCGCCTTGCTTGGGGTGAAATGCTTAAAGGAAAAAAAATAAATAAATAAAAAAAAAAAAATAACAATATCACCTAACCCGTCCAGAAATATAAAAAAATTAAAACTTTATAAATTATTCTAATTAAAATTTAAAAAACAAAAATAATTCTTGTAAAAATTAATTATTCATCAAGAAAATTTTTTTTCTTAAGACAATAGTTTCCATAATATACCTTTTTCATGAAACCAATTAAAAGCTTTTCTAATTAAATAATATCATAGCTTGATTGAATTTTTTATTTTACGATTCAGGGCAGTTTTCCGGTAAATGTGTTACTATTTGAAAAATGATTTAAATTCTCCAAAAAGTCCTGCTTTTAACTATCTATTTATCTATCTATAAAAGGCAGGATGTGTGTAACGAATGCACGGCCGCAATTTTCGACGGATTTGCACCAAAACTTACATGCACATGCTCCAAGTTAGCGGGAAGGCCAAGACCGACTTTGCATTTCCCAACTCCCATCGATAGTGGAAATAGTCGGTTTTTTCCTGCTTCTACGGCAGTTTTCATGTAGTTTGTAGCCATTTTATACTGGCCAGAGTGAGAGCTTATAGCTGGCTGCTACGAATAGGCAGGGAGATTCTATTGGCCAACAGCTGACTGACACGAATGTTAACTAGCATGCTAGCATGCAAAAAAAAAAAAAAAAAACCCAAATCGATAGTTGCATTCGTCACAAGTGGGAAAAATTTAAATCTGCATGGCACTTTACTCCAATTGGCTCATTCGCTTGCTTAAACTCAATGTTGATTCTGATTCCGCAGAACTGGGTTGGGTGTGAAAAAGTATTTGTTGTTAACATTCTTTTTCATTCGGTTTTTCCAGTAACGAGTCCTTTTTTTAAAGCTGATCGTTTTGTGTTAATTTTGTTTAATTCTTTTTTCGTAACAGATTTAATGTTTAGTATAGAGCTTAGAAAAAATTCGCAGTGTGAGATAGGCAAGAAGTAAGGCACATAGCAACATCAGCACGGCAAAGGGCACTCCTTTAAAAGCAAGGAAGGGCAAAAATATTTTAAGTCAAGTGATATCGATTGCTGTATGAGTCGTACGATTTTTGAATCGAGCACGGGCAACGCCGGGCCATGCTGCTAGTATAAATCTGAAACCGAGCAAAATTTAATTTCTTGAAATTTTATTAAATAAGGTGAGTGTAACATGTAAAAATATATATTTCTACGAAGATTTTCTAAAAAGAAATTTCTAAAATAATTGTCCTGAAAGTTTCATTAAAATCCGAGAATTATTTGATTTTACAAGAATTTTCATATCAATGTGTTTTTGACCGTAAAAAACTTCCCTGTCCTGTGCTAACTCAGCGGCCTTCCTGATATCATCAGTTCTCAACTCCGTATCAATGCTGATGGCACAGCTATTTATCCTGTTTTAATAGTAAGTCTGATCGCTTCGATAAAGTCAAATTGGCGGCTGATCTACCTAAAAAAAAAAAAATGGCCTTTAATATGCTATTAATTCTGGCAAGAAATGACTTCTTAATTTTAACGCCTCCTAAAGAAAACTGCTCTGTATTAATCGTCCCAGAAAACTTTTTCTGCTTTCCATCAGTATGGCTGATGCTAACCTCCGGTCGAGTGACTCATTGCTGCTTCTCGATTAACGTTTACCGCTGACAGGAAGTTTCTATTCCCGCAGTTTTCGCCTGCGACTTCCTGCTGGTCTATCTTCTTAATTGTTCTTTTATCGTTTGTGCTCCTTAATAATGTTTTCTTTTTCTTATATTCTTTTAGACTCAGTACCCTACTGCGTCTGCGTCCTGAATAAAACGATAAACTAAATCCGCGTCCTGGGTAAGACGATAAACTACCTCCGACGGCAAGGCCTCCGATCAAGAAGTTTCGGGGAGCGTGGAATCACCTCTTAATTGCTGGTATTCCCAGGTCCATTATGACCCGGGGTGGTAGCACCTGTTAGGGTTCCAGCTATGGGTAAATACTTACCCCCCACCCCAAAGGGACCAAAACACTATGAAAGTGTAAAGATAGGTTTTAATACCAGCAATACGTTTTTGTGAGCAATTTGAAGAAACAAATTATTACCAGCAATGCATTATTACCAGGAATATATTTTGGAAAAAAATTATTAGCAGCAATACATTTTTGGAAAAAAAAATATTACCAACAATAAAAATCTTGTCCGCATTAAATAAACCACTGAGGGTGATATGCTGTAAAACAAACCAAACCAAACCAAAACCTACCACGTCTAACTGGCTTTGAATGTCGTTGATCAATATGTATACTCTTTTTGTTTGTTCAATGTCTATGGATGTTATCTGACCATTTGGTATTGATAATAAAACCATTCTCATAATATTAACTGTCTGTTTCTAAATCGATTAACTTATTTTTGTCTAACTCCAACATTAACATCAAGTCCTTCTTTAATTTTGGTTTCTTGGAGACAATAAAGAAGGGGTTCCAAAAGTTTTGTCAACCCTACATAATATAATTTTCTATTTTAACGCTATGTTGGGGTATTATCAAGGAGAGAGTTTCACGTGAACGATACAAGAATACCGATCAGTTGAAGGATGTCTTTCGGAGAGCAACAGTCGACTAAACACAGCTTCGTAAAATATCACACAGGACATGGCGTCGTATGGCTTTATGCCACGACAATGATGATGTTCATACAGACCTTCTCAATGTGTGACAGCGTCAATGAAAGTAAATAAACTGAATCAAGTACATATGCTTTGTATTACTGTATTACTTGTTTTGCTTTATTGTTTCATGATTTGAATTTTTTTTCATAAATCATGAGTCATAATTTACTATGTTCCTTACGAGTGGCAATGCCCTTATTCGATCATTAAATATTTAAGCTTAACATCTTCAAGAGACTATTGTAGTAATCACAAATATGAATGAAGGTCGCTTTTCAATGCAATTCTTTCGTAAAATCATTAGCAATGAATTTACATTAAACATATAATAGTCCTATTCTATATTTAATACTTGCGTTGACGTCAGATTTACAGGGTGGTGCGAAAGTCTTGTCATCGCAAGCTAACATAATTTTCTATTTCAATGCTCTGAGGAGTATTATCAAGGAGAAAGTTTCACATGAATGATACCAGGATGCCCATCAGTTGAAGGACGCCGTTCGGAGAGCCTTAGCAACAATCAACAAAGCACAGCTTCGTAAAATATATATATATATATATATATATATATATATATATATATATATAAGTGTGTGAGAGCCGAGTTCGAATTCCAGTCGAATCCATTACTCTTGGGAAAGGTATGAATCGCCTTTTTCTTCCCACAATCTATCTGTAAATAGCAAGACAGACCGGGTTCTATAGCCTTGGATGGCAACTGGCCGCCAAAGATTCGTTAAAAAAAAAAGAATTTTTTTCTCTACGAAAAATAACTAAAAGATATTGTATTTTATTGTGAATATCTTTGTGACATCATAAAGAGGAAAGATTAGAGTTTACATAAAACGTATATAAATTAGTCCTCCATTTTCATAGGGTTTCCAGCCGTCAAATGTTGACAACTTTTTATTGAAAACTTTGCAAATGTCGCCAATCGCATATAAACATTCTAACGTCGGTTACATTTAATGTTAGAAGACTTATGAAAACATTCAATTTTCCCCCTTTTGATTTTTCTTTCGAAACGGGACCATTAGATAGGTTAGAATGATTAGGACAAAATGTGTAATTATGGGCAAACACACTGACGAGTAGGGGAAGAAAAAATACAATAAAATAAAATTTAAACAATAAAAAAAATAGAAAAATAAAGAATTAAAGAAAATCGAAAAAAAGATTAAAATGAGTCTTCGGTAGAGCGAAATTATACTCACACACGGCAGCAAGTGTTTGTCCGCTTTCTTCCTCATGATGCAAACACAACAGGGCATATATATATATATATATATATATATATATATATATATATATATATATATATATATATATATATATATATATATTGTGTGTATTTAAGCAGCATCTCTTCATTCATACACGTTTCATTAAATAATATAGACAAGTGTTGTCTATTTATTTTATGTCAATTTTTTTCGTAACATCTGATAAGTTTAATAACATTATCGTTGAACGAAGAAAGAAATATTGATCCATGTTTTTTATTTAT
>CAHIKZ030000515.1:75000-155000 GCA_903632075.3 Acanthosepion pharaonis | reverse complement strand
GTGTGTGTGTGTGTGTGTGTGTGTGTGTGTAATGAAACATGTATAAAAAGAGGGATTGCTCTCTTAATTTTGTGGTGCCACGAATGCTGTCTCAGCAACCCGACGATAAACAGCAGCAAAGGTTGGGTGATTCGGCTCTCGTCAGTCTGGAAATGCAATCTGATACAGCCGTGTAGCCTCGCGTCCATTACCATTCGCGCGGCCGTATGTAAGAATCGTATCTGCCATTGTTAAACGGAAAACTTCTCAGTTAACTCACTACTAAACACATTAAACGTTGAAGACATACTAGTCACAAATGTACACGAATGACAAATGTAACCTAGTCTACGTAGTAACAGAGCGCCATCTACCATAAACTTTCTTTAAACATCATAACTAAAAAAAAAAAAACGATTTTCAGACATATGTTAATGTAAAATTTTGTCCTAGTTTTGGTGTGAGGAAGCCGACCCAAAGTGTATAAAAGTACTTTTGATATACACTATATATATATATATATATATATATATATATATATATATATATATATCTGTGTGTATATGTGTGTATTTAGACAGCAGTCCCTCTATTATACATGTTTCATTAAAAACGTCAGACAAGGTACTGTGATTAAGCTCTTTATTTAATTTTTCTTGTGTTCGAACAAGTGTTTTCTTTTCTGGACAGCGTGCGTAGAAATTGTACAAATATTCTGTAATTGCGAGCGCTTTCGGTTATGCTTTTAGTCATTATCAAGGATAATATTGTTTTTACTTTTTAACTTGATGTATGGGTTGTGTGTATGTATCTAGAGTTATAGGGATGTTTTATTTTCCGAACACAGTCAGCGCATTGTGGCCGTGTTCGTAGTTAAGTTTATTATGCTTGTATTTTCTACTAATTACACCGTTCACACTACTACATGCCTATCCAGAGGACTTACGTTGCACGTCTCCGACCACAGATCCATCAGAACCTATTTAAACACACACACATACACACAAATTAACTAGACTCCATCCGAATCATACTAGTCGAAAATACAAGCATAATAACCACATTCACATTTAAAAAAGATTAAAAATAATGGAAGCCTTAATAATAAAAAAAGAAAAAGCCAACACTCAATAATATTAACTACGAACACGGCCACAATGTGCTGATTGTGTTCGGAAAATAAAATAATTATATTGCCTTATAAGATTTGACGACTAGAAAACCAGAAAATGTTTCTGTTGTATATATATATATATATATATATATATATATATATATATATATATATATATATATGTTTCATTAAATAATATAGACAAGTGTTGTCTATTTATTTTATGTAAATTCTTTTCATAATGTCTGATAAGCTTAATAACATTATCATTAAACGAAGAAAGAAAATCACAATATTGATACATATTTTTTAATCCAATCTAAGCTTTCGGCTTACATAAGCCATTATCAAAGATGACAATAACTGCACAATATATTAAGCAATACACGGACAAGAATGCAATGATAGTCTGTTTCTGTTTATATGGATGATTTCCAAGCAAAGATAAACACGTGCATATAAGACGCTGGAAGCGAAAATCGCATCGCAGCTCATGACATCACACACACACACACACACACACACACACACACACACACACACACACACACACACACACACAGATATATATATATATATATATATATATATATATATATATATATATTAGAGCCATTGATGCCTGTTTGATTTTAAAACAGCTCACTTAAACCAGAAACTATTTTTACTTATCTATCTATCTATCTATCTATCTATCTATCTATCTATATATATATGTGTGTGCGTTTGTGTGTGTGTGTGTTAGTGCCGTTTTTTTTTTCTATGGCTTCTACTAATTTGTGGAGCACACTGTTAATCTCTGATACTATGGCGCTAACTGGAAGCCTGGTTCGTTTGCTTTTTATTCTCATGATTGTTACTGTGTCTCATGCATTTGAATATTGACCTGGGATAACTCGTGCATATCCAAGATGGTTGAGAGACAAAAATGTCCCTGAAATGGCCAGCACCTTCCTCAGTATCTTCGCAGACCCCTCACTACGTTGATCTAGAATATCTTATCTTTTTCACGAATTTATAATTCGCCTGATTTTAAGTCAAGTCTTTTTTTTTATTGTTTCGATTATGCCAGTTATAATGGATTCTTATGGATTCTTATTTATTATATGGATAATTATGGATTATCATCTATTAAGTGGATTATTATGGGTACGGCCATAACATAGGTTTTCTACATTTTATTTTCAGATCCGTATAAAGTACTTTCATTTCATTCCCCCTCTTATTTCTTCGCTTTTTCTTTTCCTTTTCACCCTGTGGTCCGGTAAGGAAGTCACATCCATTATATGGTAGATGCTCTTCAATTTGTTTTCGACTATCAGATCGAGTTTTTTTTTGTTGCTGGAATGGAGTATTAGTCTAAAGTTCTAAGTTGCCGAATAACTTGTTTTTCAGCAGTCTCTGGTTTTAACTGATTCAATTTGTTTACAATGCTGAATCCAAATTTTCTACAGTTATTGTTGCTGTTATTATCATTATTATTAAGCCTTTCTCATGTTTTAAGGTTACACAACTCTTCATCCCACTGCCGCCATTTTCCCTATCGCCATCTTTCTTCCTGTTTTCTTCATCTTCCTTCTTGTTTGTCTTTTCAGTGCTTCTAAAACAAACAGACCGACATGTGTATAAGAATCCGTTTTACCATCCACAAAAACAATTCTTGCCTTCGTGACATTGTCCCTGCCTGCCGGGCGTTTAGAGCCTGCTGACTAAACATGACCGTCGAGGATTCAGAGAGAGAGAGAGAGAGGAGAGAGAGAGAGAGAGAGAGAGAGAGAGGGGGGGGTTTGGGGAAGAAAGCTAAAAGGTAGGCGTTCCCTGGCGGCAAAACGACTGGATGGTGAAAAAGAAAGGCGAATGGCGCGACGCTTAAAACATGTATAAAAGACGGAGATTGTTGTAATAAAAATAAAAAAGGAAAATGAATGAGGAAAAAAAATAAATAAAAATGAAGATATACGGGAAGAATGGCAAATAAAAGAAGGGGAAGGAAAAAAGGAGTTAAATGAAGGAAAAGGAAGAGGAAGCAGACGACAATGGAAGCCATCTTTTGAGATAAGCGTGGCAATTGGTAAAAATGGGAACGAAAAGGAAGAATGGCGGAAAAGATGAAAAAAGAGAAAAGAGGCAATCATATTAAAGTTAAAGAGAATAATTCTACTGATAATGTGGTCGTGCTGTGATTATTATTATTATTATATTATTATTATTATTAGCAGCTGCTGTGGCTTGATTATCGATATTGTTGCTATGCTTCTGTCATCAGTTTTGTTGCCATTGTTTATGTTATAAAAAGGGGAGTGAAATCAGAAAAAAATTCTTTGAAAATCACAGATGATGAATAAGAGAATATGGCACAATATTCGCAATCTAAATTATTGCTTATATTAAAAGGAAAAGCTGAAAGATCTAAAGACAGCAGTCTAAGCCATCATTTCTGTGTGAGTTGAAACTATTTGGAAGACCCCCTGCGACGAGATTATCACAGTTGGGCAATATCAAAATATGATTCGGTATTTTGAGGTCAGCGATAATATTGACGAGTGAGCTGACGAACAGAGTTGATTTGTGAAACGATTTAATAATACGTTGAGTAAAATTCAATCTATAATATTTAACCTATAATAGTCTCTAGAATTTGATTTATAATCTCTGTCTATAAAAGTCAGGATGTCTGTGTGTGTGTGTGTGTGTGTGTGTAACGAATGCACGGCCGCAATTTTCGACGGATTTGCACCAAAACTTACATGCACATGCTCCAAGTTAGCGGGAACTCCAACACCGACTTTGCATTTCCCAACTCCCATCGATAGCGGAAAGAATCGATCTTTTCATGCTTCTACGTAGTTTGCGGCCATTTTCTACTGGCCAGAGTGAGAGCCTATAGCTGGCTGCCACGAATAGGCAGGAAGATTCTATTGGCCAGCGTGAGAGCTAACAGCTGACTGACACGAATGTTAACTAGCATGCTAGCATGCACAAAGAATCGATAGCTGCATTCGTCACAAGTGGGAAAAATTTAAATCTGCATGGCATTTTACTCCAATTGGCTCATTCGCTTGCTTAAACTCAACGTTGATTCTGATTCCGCAGAACTGGGTTGGGTGTGAAAAAGTATTTTTTTTCATTCGGTTTTTCCAGTTACGAGTCCTTTTTTTAAAGCTGATCGTTTTGTGTTCATTTTGTTTAATTCTTTTTTCGTAACAGATTTAATGTTTAGTATAGAGCTTAGAAAAAATTCGCAGTGTGAGATAGGCAAGAAGTAAGGCATGTAGCAACATCAGCACGGCAAAGGGCACTCCTTTAAAGGCAAGTGATAGCGATTGCTGTATGAGTCGTACGATTTTTGAATCAAGCACGGGCAACGCCGGGCCTGCTGCTAGTAGAAACTATAAAAATAGATATTTAATCCATAATAATTAAACTGTAATATTTATACTATAATATATAACCTGTAATATACCTTGATATTTAATCTTTAATAATTAGCATATAATGAATAATGATATTTAATCTATAATAATCAAGCAATAATATTCCAAAATATTTACATCTATACTAAATACCCAATAATATTTGATAATATTAACATTCATACTTAAAATCCTATAATATTTTATAATATTTACATCTATACTAATTACCCGATAATATTTTATAATATTTACATTCATACTAAATATCCTATAATGTTTTATAATATTAACATCTATAGTAATTACACGATAATATTTTATATTTACATTTATCCTAAATATCCTATAATATTTTATAATATTTACATTTATACTAAATACCCTATAATATTTTATAATACTTACCTCTATAATAATTACCCGATAATAATTTATATCTACACTAAATACCCCATAACATTCTATCATATTTATATCTATACTAAATACCCTACAATATTTTATAATATTTACATCTATACCAATGACCCGATAATATTTTATAATATTTATATATATTGATTATCCTATAATATTCTATATTTACATCTCTACTAATTACCCGATAGTATTCTATAATACTTACAGTCAGTTACGCGCCACGCATGATACACGCTTAGACAATCATGTATCTTTCGATACATGACTGACGAGGCAGATTTTTTCCAGCAGTAGATTGCCATTTCTTTCTGCGGTAGACCAGTTGCCATCCAAGGCTATCTATAGAACTCATAGCTGGAGTGCGAATAAGAGGATTCATACCTTTCCCAAGATATTAGCACGTAAGTGAATGTAATAGATTTGATTGGAATTCGAACTCGGCTCTACGATTCCTCAACCCGAACCGCTATCCACTACTCCACCGTGCTTCCATAATATTTACATCTATACTATTTACCCGATAATAAGTTATAATATTTACATTTATACTAAATACCCTATAATATTTTATAATATTTACATCTATACAAATTAACAGATAGTATTTTATAATATTTAAATTCATACTAAATACCCTATAATATTTTATAATATTTATAACTATACTAATTACCGATAATATTTTATAATATTTACATTTATACTAAATACCCTATAATAATTTATAATATTTAAATCTATACTATTTACTGGATAATATTCTATAACATTTATATCTATATTAATTATCCTATAATATTCTATATTTACATCTATACTAATTACCCGATAGCATCCTATAATATTTGCATCTATACTAATTACCCAATAATATTCTATAATATGGTTGTAGAGTAGTTTTCACAGTGGAGGCTTATATTCCGCTAAGTCGGTCCTAAAAGGGTCCGACGTACAAAACGTTAGGAACTTGAAATAAGAGTTAATGACGCAGCAATTTAGTTGTGATGGTTGATACTTCAATGTCCGACATCGACTGACTCACTCAACTCCACTGAGCTCAACTGGCGCTTGCTACTACTACTACTACTTATTATGTGTGGGAGAGTCTATTACAATAGAATAGGTAATGTTCTGATATAAGAAATATTTAGAGCTATACTAATAATCCTATAATATTTAACTATATTTACATCTATGGCATATAAGCATTTTAAAAATAATTTCTACCCAAGCAAGACAAAGAGGTTACGGTGTGTGAAAGAAAAAGAAAAAGAAAAACACTATTAAGGAGAGAGAACAATAAAATAATATGAATTAAGAAGACAGAAGATACCGATTGTCATTGCATTTAAATTTTTGAAGATCAAAGATGGCTGAAAAGCAAGGATCAGGAAGAGAGTTCCACAGGCGAGAGAAGAAAATGTTCGCATAGAACTTACGGTTACATCTATAAAACGAGCGGCCAATCTGTTACTACGCTTAAATTCACAAAGTCTAGGTATCATTGAGGAAAGTTCATCAGAACAATTACCATGAAAATATTGATAGCAAAAGCACAAGGAGCCAACGTTACAGCTTTAGAAACGTGAAAAGCCGAGCTATCAAGAGCAATAACATTGGAGATTCTTCATTGGATTTTGTCAAGAATCTCTAAATACATATCATGAACACCAGACCAGACCAGCTTGGACCAGCCCAGCTCAGATCACCCCGGCCCAGACCAGACCAGACCAGACCAGACCAGACCAGACCAGACCAGACCAGACCAGACGTTGGAGCAATATTCTATGCATGGACGAATGGCAGACTTATAAATATGTAAAATAGATTCTATCGAGAAAAATTGTCCAGCAAGGCTCGGTGAACCAGTTTTGCTAGCAGCAGAACTAGCAATTGATTCACCATAATTTTCACACTTCATATCAGCGGAAAAAAACGGTAGCCCAAGAAGGTTCCACTTGTTTAATTATCATAGTTTGAATATTTTTAAATATTAAAGCCACTAAGATATATGTCATCACTGATTGTGAAAGAATAAAAAAAAAGAAAAAGAAAATATTATTAAGGAAGATAGTGGATAACGATTGACATTGCATTTAAATTTTTGAAGCTCAAAATTGACTACGAAGCAAGAAGCCGGGGGAGCGTTCCACAAGGAAGTCGTTATGTCATGTTTTAAGGAACTTCATCAAGCCGTGACTTTCAAATTAATGCTACGCACCAAACGTGTTTAGAAATAATGAAACAGCAGAACAAAGGCGTTTTTTTCAGGCCAATGGCTAAAAAGGGATTTATTTTCTTACTTCATGTTCTATTACTGTTCTCTTACGTCGATAACATTTTCTCAGATGTCATACTCACTCACCACTAGTGTCTTAGTATCTTTATCGCCTTGTTTGCGGAGAAAAGAATAAAAAAGAAAATATTTTCAGAAACGTTCAGGCAAATTAGGACACAAGAGGTTACTGAGTGTTAGAGAATATGAGAAAAAACTACTATTAAGGAAAGAAGACAATAAAAGAACAAGAATTAAGAAAACAGAAGATAATGATTGACATTGCATTTAAATATTTGAAGTTCAAAGGCAATAAAGCCACTAGGACGCAAGAGGTTACTGAGTGTTAGAGAATATGAGAAAAACTACTATTAAGGAAAGAAGACAATAAAAGAAGAAGAATTAAGAAGACAGAAGATAACGACTGATTCTTTTTGCTGGTAATATTTTTCCAGTCCAGGTGGTTAGGAAGAGGTTGACGAGATTCGCCTGGTGACCTGTCGTGTCCGGGACCTAGTTGGGTTCTCCGATGATCTGACTTAGTTCATTGGCGGTGGAGAAGTCTCTGCAATATCTGCCTTCAAAATCGCTTTTGTAGGAGTGGACTAGCTATTCTTTATGTGGATGTTAAAGACACCGCAGATATGAAAGCTGGTCTAGGGAAAAAGGTGAGTGAAGATATTATCTATTTTCTCTGAAATTTGTTCTGAGCGCGATAGAGATGAAAGTTGAATGTGGCGCTATGAATAAGTGCCATGCGGAACTATATATATGGGAGATCAGATTCCTTGTTTTTTTTTACGTCTCTGCCACATGGAAATTCGTCCTTGATTCAGGCTCCTACTTCGTGGCCGTGGCGTTTTAGGTGGTCGTGTTTAGCTATAAGAGGAGCGTAGCCCGGGACTGTGAACTCCGCTAGTGCGTTTGAAGCGTTGATACTGGTTTCAGAAAGTAACAGGATATCTGGTTGAATCTGAAGAAGATGGTGTTCCACTTCTGGAGAGTTGGGACGTAGCCCCTTGGTGTAGGAGATCGTATACGTTGGGTAGTGTTTGTTTGAAAACTAGTTGGCAGTGAGACAGACACTCGCAGGAGTTGCAAATATAAATACCTCGGAGAGAATCGTCCAGAGATACAGCCGTCGTAGCAACCTTCATCCTAGCATCGAAAGACCTCACCGGAGATTACTGGATCGGTCCAAAGATCATCCACAATATGTCAGTATATTAGCTACGATATGAAACACCTGCTGATAATATAGCTTCCTTCGAAATTATTCGGATCCCTGACTATCAGGCGGATAAAACTAAAATTCCCCAAAACGTTTACCTCCAGCACCCATAATGAAGAGACAATCAATTAAGGGGCGGAGATACATGCATGATGCTCCGAGTGGATATATTGCGTCCGCCCAGGAGTCAAGTCAACAGAACTCCTCCTGGGGCTAGAAACATTGTAGCGGTTCGAGACTTACAGGCACTGAAACAACATGGCTCGTGTACTTGAAGACTAAAAGACCCGTTGGGAGGGAGTAGTGTGTATGTTGGCGAGGGGATTTACGAGGGTTACTCGGACCCCCATTTGAATTAGTATAGGAGATGGTTGCAGGGCCGGGGGGTATGTATTATACTAGCCATTAGCAAAGTTAACTATTCGTAAAGAAAACAAAAAAAGAAAAAAAAGAAAAGAAAAAGACTTACAAAAAAAGGAACATTATAGATTGGAAGGAGGGTTACGAACAGGGAATCTAAAACGGTTATAAAGTTTATCTTAGCGTAAGTGCCAATATCCTCTTTTTGGGGAAGTGAATTTACTCTTTTACCAGTAAACCACGCTAGAAAAAAAAAGTCCATTAAAGTGTACGAAACAAAGGAATCAACAATGAATTAATGTGCAAAAAGTTTATAAATTTAGAAATAGGGAGAAGAGGAAAAATGTAGGAAATAAAACTTACGCATGCACTTTGATGAAAGAAAGAAAGAAAGAAAGAAAGAAAGAAAGAAATAAAGAAAGCAAGCAAGAAAGAGAGAAAGAAAGAAAGAAAGCAAGCAAGCAAGAAAGAAAGAAAGAAAGAAAGAAAGAAAGAAAGCAAGCAAGCAAGAAAGCAAGCAAGCAAGCAAGAAAGAAAGAAAGAAAGAAAGAAAGAAAGAAAGAAAGAAAGAAAGAACAAAACAGAAAAAAAACAAAAATTCAGGAAGGGGTCATGTATTAATATATGCGTCTATTAGATAATAATTAGGGGAACTGTTTTATATTGTTATTAAGTAGCAAACTGATCCCCTATTAAATATCAATTCTACAATTTCTATCATTTTTATACTACAAGCAGTCTTCGCTGACTCGCTATCACTTCGCAAAATAAGAAATATTCACTGTTTGAATTCTTTCAAACAAAAATTTTAAATGAGCGTTTTATTCATCTATAGTTAGGGGAAGTTTTACAAATAGATGCCAACTTGTTGAAGGCGAAGTAAAATACAAATTTCAAACACTTTTCAGCACTATATAAGACGATATTTCTAAAGAGAACTATTTTTGATATGAAAATGAAAACAATCCTCCAATAAAAGAACAGTAATAAAGGACAGTTAATTAATGAAATGAACTTTTTAAAAGTCAATATGCAAATTAGTCAAGCCTGAAAAATGGTATCTCTTAGAAGTAGATAATATATAATACAGATATTGAGCTAATTGCGTGTAAATTAATATAAAGTACCGCCGGGGTTTTTAAATCTCCGAATTCCTTGGAGAATTGAACTCCAATTTCATATAGATTCCATAATGTAGGTTTTACTTCATTAGCTATTATGTTTCTTTAACTCTTCAAATGTTGAGTGTATTACTAATTCTAATTTCTATTTTCCCATCTTTATACTATATTCATTTTATCTTATAAATTGTCCCCTGTTATGTCACCCATGAAATAAAAATAATTGTTTGTACAGAATATAAGGACTTACGTACATCAAATCGTCTTTAAATTAAGTGGCAGCAGAAGAATTATTGTTGAACTTTTAAAAGGTAAGCTTAAACAGTAATTCAATACTTAAATGCAGTGATCAATTATGAGTTCTTCTGTAGTTTATTAATGCTTATCACATCTACTCCTCCCTAGCTATTTTGATGATGACCAAACCAAGAGTATTCCACAGGATCTAGCTTAAATGCCACACAATAGGGTGGCTTTCAAGCTAGTTTATAATAAAACATGCACTGCAATTTTGGATACAAAAAGAAAAATAAGAGTTGCTCCCCTTGAACTATGAAATCAACAATAATGGCTAGTATAATACATTAATATTAACCTCGCATAATCTGGCAATCCTGGATCTGAGCTCAACGAAAATCGTTCCATGCGTTTAATTTTTCTAGGGCTTTTGAATGAGCTATGGACCAGTGAAATTGGACCAGTGGGAGCAGAGGAATTGCTTGGACACACGCACAAACATACATACACTGTACTTTATATATAAGATGTTTAAAATAGTATTGATATAAGATTCTACTGGACATAAAGTGGGGGATTGGTTTTCTATTGTTTTTAAGTAATAACCTGATTACCCATGAATTACTAAATATTAATGACGAGAAACTAATATATTTAAAGACTCACCTACGAAAACTTCCTTATAAGGAGGAAGAATAAAAGATTCTACTGGATATAATTAATATATATATATATATATATATATATATATATATATATATATATATATATATTTTTGCATCCCAAACAAGGCGGGAAGCCACTAGGATGCCAGAGCTTGCAGAAGATTTGGAGCAAGATCAGATAGGAGTGATAGAGGAAAGGATGAGGAGAAGGGATAGATCTAGGCAACTGGAGACGTCGATTGACATTACATTTGAATAGTTGGAGATTATAGCTCTCAGGGAAACTGGAATAGGGAAGGGAGTTCCACAGGCGAGAGGTGCGAGATATGAAGCTATTGGAGTAGAAGAGACGGCTACATTTAAGAGTTTCAACAGTGAAAGGGTGAGAGCAGGATGCCAGCCTCGCAGGGCGCTTGAACTCATAAAGTCTGGGAACCAGCGAATGCAGCTCATCTATATATATATATATATATATATATATATATATATATATATATATATAGGGTGTTTCAAAAAGAATACGCCAAAATCATTACGCTGTTTTTTCAGGTCTATAGCATTGTAGTGGACTGAATCAGTGGTTATTTGATAGAGTAGTTATCAAAGTTTGATTGGGTGTCAGTTTCACCGCTGTCGTTAGTATAACTTCCGGTGCAGCTGAATTGTGGGAAGATCAATCAAAATGGCGACTCCTCAGCAGAAGGCGTTTTGCGTGGTTGAGTTTGTGAAAAGAAACGCCATTGTCACAGTGCAGCGTGCTTTCAGAACAGAATTCGGCATTGATCCGCCCCAACGTGAGAGCATTCGATGGTGGGTTAGACAGTTTAAAGAGATTGGGTGCCTGTGCAAAAGAAAGAGTCCTGGAAGACCACGTGTTACAGAGGAGTAAGTGGAAAGGACTTAATTTTTCAGCAAGATGGAGCACCACCCCATTGGTATCTCGGGTTAGAGCTTATCTGAATGAAAACTTGCCTCAGCGATGGATTAGGAGGAGAGGTGCTAAAGACCTTGCTCTCTGTGCTTGGCCTTCCTGATCCCCGGACCTCACTGTGTGTGACTTTTTCTTGTGGGGGTATGTTAAAGACCAAGTTTATGTTCCAGCACTTCCAGCAAGTATCGATGACTCGAAAGATCGAACAACAGCTGCAATCAACACGGTGGATCGTGACATGCTGAGGCGCGTTTGGAAGGAATTCTCATATCGGCTTGATGTTATCCGCGCTGTCGGTGGTGGCCATATTGAGCACTTATAAAACATGAAATGAAACTTGAATGTATATACAACACATGTGTTCATGCTAGAGGGTGTATTTTTTTTGGCTTGACATATCACGTGATGATTTTGGCGTATTCTTTTTGAAACACAATATATATATATATATATATATATATATATATATATATATATATATATATATATATACTAGAACTAGAACACCCACTAACTCGTTGATTTCCTTTTCAAAGCAGTTCATGATAGAGAATGATGAGGTAAAAATATCAATTTTATTATTAATTACACCTATTAATTGCACCTATATATATGATTACACCTATTAATTGCACCTATATATATTTCTACCGGCTTTTGATGGCCTCGATAAAATTATTATAATACTTTCTGATAGGGAAATAAGATTAGAATGATGTTTGTGTTGCCAGGAAGCTAACGGCCATGTCATGTTGAAATACCGATTCTCGTGCGATCACTGTAAGTTGAGCAACGTCCTGTCTGGTCAGAACGCAGATGGGTAGCCGCTGAGGGTTAACACGTGCTGCAAGTTACGTGACACACCTAGCAAGCCGGCGCAAGGGGTATATAATCTCGCTACTTGCACTAACGGAAGCCCTCGGTATGTGGAGTTACTTCTGACAGAGAGGTCGCAAGATCTATCCGGAGTTTGGTCAGCGTGTGTTGTTAATGGCGGTCGTAAGCAGGGATATCTGTTCTGGTTGATTTTTTTTCTGTCGCTGATAACTCTTAATTACGCACAGAAATACACGCCGTAATGATGGAAGGAAATCAAAAGCGATCGAAATTTTTTTCTTACCCACCGACATCTCGACGGCAGAAACAACAGCCACAACATCGATGAAGATATATATGGTTATATAGTTAGCGATTTGCAAAAAAACCAACAGAGTTTATAAATTCAAGTGCCCTTTGGGAGATTGTATCTCCAACGATTTAAATAATGTTTATGTTGGTCACACCACAAACTCGCTTTCACGACGCTTGACACTACATTGCAATGAAAACTCTAACATTTTTAGGCATTTAAAACAACATGCCTGCCCGCACACACAATTCCGTAAAATACTTGTCGAAAACACAATTATACTTCGACATGAAAACAATAGACAAAAACTAAAAATCCTTGAAGCATTATACATCAAACAGTTGAAACCCAACCTAAACAAAATCAATTATGGCATCTCTACAAATATTCTTAAATGTCTAATTGGTAACAGAAGCCATTGGTTTATACCAACGGATTTCCATACTTCATACTTCTCCAATTCACTCTACGTGGTCATGTGTGACATCATGAGATGCGGTGCGATTTTTTGCTTCTAGCGTCTTATATGCATGTGTTTATCGTTGCTTAGAGATCATCTATGTAAACATTCACAGACTGTCATCACTGTCTTGTCCGTATATTGCTTAATATGTTGTAATTGACATCTTTGATAATGGCTTATGTAAGCCGAAAGCTTAGATTGTATTAAAAAAAAATATGGATCAATATTGTGAATTTCTTTCTTCGTTCAATTATAATGTTTTTAAACTTATTAGACATTATGAAAAGAGATTACATAAAATAAATAGACAACACTTGTCTATATTATTTAATGAAACATGAATGAATATATATATATATATATGCGGAGGCAAGATGGCGTAATGGATAGCGGCTTGAATTGATGAATTGGAGTTCGAATACATTACATTCACTTCCGTGCTAATACCCTTGGGAAAGGTATGGATCTTCTTCTCCCTCCAGCTATGGGTAAATAACAGGACAGACTGGGTTCTATAGCCTTGGATGGCAACTGGTCTAGGAGAAGGACAACACCTGAATTCAAAACCTGCGGAGGGGGTCATCGTTTGGGGACCTTGTGGCACGTAGTGCACCAGGTCCCTGTATTCGGCCTTTCAAAAAGTGTCGTTGGTTCTGCACAAAACCTTAACCACTTAATCAAATCTCATGTGCTGGTGTCGGGCTATCGGTTTCTAGAACTGAGCTGTTTGATCCTCATACGTCGGATTTGACGGGAAAGTCCAGTATATATATATATATATATATATATATATATATATATATATATATATATATATTATTCTCTATTAATAATTTTAGAGATCCCTTTCTGCCTTCAATCACCACGGCTGATGCTAACCTCCAGGAGAATGACTCGTTGTGCCTTCTCGTGTTAACATTCTTGGTTGACAGGAAGCGCAAAGACTACACTGAATCTATTGCTAGGTCAGCTGATAAGAAAGTTGGTTCACTGTGTCGTGATAGACAATTTTCAATGTGCATTCATTAGAGGAGTAACTAATTCATTGAATCTAACTTACACATCTACAAATCTACGATACGCCCGTGCTTAGAATATGGCTGACGTATATGGTCCGGTGCTCCCGCTATATATATATATATATATATATTTCTTGATAAAATCCAATCAGCAATATAATGGGTCCTGACCTGGCATCTCGGTTTTAGTCACTTTCCCAAAACGGGAAATTTGATTCCCTGTGTCATTTCTATAAATACTTTCATGGGAATTGTTTGGACGAGCTCTTCGCTATATTACCTTGATTTATGAATTTGAGCGCAGTACTAGACTGGCGATGAGGTCTCATCAATTTACAGTTGAATTGGCGAGATGTAACCGTAGGTTCTGTGCTAACAGTTTCTTTTCTCACACTTCTCGCTTGAGGAACAATCTTCCTGCTTCATGCTTTCCAGCCATCTTTGATCTTCAAAAATGTATATTTCCTGTTAATATCTTTTTTTATGGATACAACTTATTTGAGTAAATGCTCTGTTGTAATTAAACGGTATTAATTTCATTTACTGGCCTGAAATATTCGAGAAACCTCGTAGAAAATATATTGAAATATTTGTCAGATTTAATCCATGAAATATAATATGTTGTCATTGTTTACGTTAGGTTACGTTTCGGAACAGAAAAGAATTATCGAGAAAGGTCGTCGAATATGTGTATTTATAAGCAGTAATTTGAAGTTTGCTAAAAAGGAAGTCCTCTGTGGCTGATGGTTAACAGCACCTCAGGCCAAATGACAGATTCCATATGCGATTCCTGCTGGAGGACGCATATTTTCTACAACATTTCTCGAATATTCAGTCGAGTAAATGTAATTAATATTGTTTAATTAAAACAGTGCATTTAAGTTGTATCCATAAAATAAAGTATAAACAGAATATACATATATATTTTAGCACACAAGTGAATGTAATGGATCCGATGTATATATATATATATATATATATATATATATATATATATATATATATATATATATATATATACTAACACGAGAGTGAATGTAATGGATCCAACTGAATTCGAACTCATCTTCTCGATTCCACAATCTGAGCCGTTATTTCTTCACTCTACCGTACCTCCTCCCTGGGAAAAGTATGAATCCTCTTCTTCTCCCCCAGCTATGGGTAAATAGCAGGACAGACTGGGTTCTATAGACTTGGATAGCAACTGGTCTAGGAGATGGACAATTCTGAATTCAAAATCTGAGGAGGGTCGTTTGGAGAGTCCAGTATATATATATTATTTTAATACGTATACTCTAGCGGTGTGAAAAACCCTGGATAATAAAAATATATTTGAACAAACCAATAGCAGGGAAATAAATTCAGTAAAAAAAAAAAAAAAAAAAGACTAAAGACATCCGTGTCGGTTGAAAATAATCAATTAGCACGAGTAAATTAAGTAAAAACGTAAAACTGCTCAATACATTAAATAAAGCAAAATCTAAAAAACCTAGTGAGCCATAACCTATCTACCAAGGTTTCATCTAACGCATCTTCTGGGTACTACTGGCTCGTAGTACCCTGAAGATCCGTAAGGTAAAACCTTGGTAGGTAGGTTCTGTTGACTAGGTTATATATATATATATATATATATATATATATATATATATATATATATATATATATATATATATGACCTAGTGAGCCATATATATATTTTAGACATTTTATGTTTATACATTCTTTTTATAGATACAAACATTTAAGTAAATGCACTGTTTATAATAAACAGTATTAAGCAACATTTACCGGCCTGAATGTCCGAGAAATTTTCATAGAAAATATTCGTCCTCCGACAGGATTCGAACCTATAGCCTGACGTGCCTTTTAACCGATTCGGCCACAGAGGATCGTTCGGTTAGCATGGTTGAATTTACTGCTTTTAATCTTCAGTCATCCATGAATCTCTCACGTACATTCATATCTGCTCAAAGCGTATCCAAATGTAAACACATGACGTCACACATTATGAAATGGACAAAGTCCGACAATTATTTTAAGACATTTTTATGTTTATACATTCTTTTTATAGATACAAATATTTAAGTAAATGCTCTGTTTATAATAAACAGTATTAAACAATATTTACCGACCTGAATGTTCGAGAAATTTTCACAGAAATAGACAAAGATTGAAGTGAAAATTTCTTGGCTATTCAGACCGGTAAATGTTGTTTAATACTGTTTATTATAAACAGAGCATTTGCTTAAATATTTCTATCTGTAAAAAGAATGTATAAACATAAAATGTCATAACATATATATATATATATATATATATATATATATGTGTGTGTGCAGACACTACAAATAATTACGACATTTAATAATGGACCAGAACGGTTCCGATAACAGAGCGAGCGATAACAATTGACCGTTTAATGATAACTATATCAGTTAATCATAAAGGAAAATGATGATACAACTTTTATAAATGACAGTGATGAAGTCACATCCATTACAATGGCTACCCGCTTCCAATCTAGGCGGCGACAACAGAGCGATCACTATTCTTGATTTGGATAATAACCGACAACTTGAATCATCACAGAACCGCTGTTTTTAGTCATAAAATACATCGCATGATGATAACGTCAATAGTTTAAATATCAGACGAGGTTAACGGCCTGCTCCTTGACCGAAGTTACGTAAGTGTTTAATATAAGCCCAAATAAAAAAAAAAATAATAAAAAAACAAAAAACAAAAAAAAACAAGAAAAAATTTTTTTTTCTCATACTGATTTAATGGAACGCAATATTCTTATCCTGATTTGAACTTGTGCTTCTTCAGGATGTAGACAATCATGGCTCTCCCCAACTTCCTCTCTCGTGCAGCTTTAAACAGCGTTTAACGCTGTACAATCAACACTTTGACCCCTATCTCACCGCCCCTCTCCCAAATTCGTTAAGTAGGTTACTCGCGGCTTCATCCTTCCCATCCTTCCTTCAATGTACTTTGTAACTGTTGTTTTCCAAGCTATCTTTCCTCATATTGTACTCCAGAAATTTCAATGGTTTCTTTCTGATTATAAAAAATGCGCCTTTTCTAATCATTTTCTTTGAAACTTATACCTACACAGCCATTTCTTCACCAAAATTATTTAGCCATTTAGAGAATGGAAGTATGGAGATAACCGTCAGTTTCTTTTTATGCGTTGAGTTTCTTCCAGAACGTAATAATGACTCCCTACAACATCCTGTCTCTTGTAACTCAAAGCAACATTCGGATATGTATCACTTTGTCCATCTATATAGCATCCGTTCCACCAAATTCATTAAGTAGGCTACTCGCTGTCTCACCATATCCCTCCTTCCTTTATTATGTTTAGTGAGTGTTTAATTTTCCAAGTCTTCTTTCCTCAAAAGAGCATCATTTTCTTTTATGGGCAGTGTTTCTTCAGAAAGTAGGCGGTCATAACCCTCCACAATGTTCTGTCCCTATTAGATGTTAAGAAAGAACTTTGTCACTTTTCGGGTACAAAAACATGTTAGCAAACATACACGGCTGAAAGGTTACAAAAAGATGCGTATTTCTAAAATGAAACACGTATATTAAAATGGAATACATATATTAAATATATAAAATGGAATACAAATATTAAAATGGAATGCATATATTAAAATGGAATACATCTATGAAAATATATAAAATGGAATACATATATTAAAATATATAAAATGGAATACAAATATTAAAATGGAATAAAATATTAAAATGGAATACATATATTAAAATGGAATACATATATTAAAATATGTAAAATGGAATACATATATGAAAATGGAATACATATATAAAATATATAAAATGGAATACAAATATTAAAATGGAATGCATATATTAAAATGGAATACATATATGAAAATATATAAAATGGAATACATATATTAAAAATATGTAAAATGGAATACATATACGAAAATATATAAAATGGAATACATATATGAAAATATATAAAATGTAATACATATATGAAAATGGAATACATATATTAAAATATGTAAAATGGAATACATATATTAAAATATATAAAATGGAATACATATATGAAAATATATAAAATGGAATACAAATATTAAAATGGAATGAATATATTAAAATGGAATACATATATGAAAATATATAAAATGGAATACATATATTAAAATATATAAAATGGAATACAAATATTAAAATGGAATACATATATTAAAATATGTAAAATGGAATACATATATTAAAATATATAAAATGGAATACAAATATTATAATGGAATACATATATTAAAATATATAAAATAGTAGGCATAAATTGCATATTAGAAATTATTTATGATTCAACCTAACTTAATACACACACACACAGACACACATACATACATATATATATATATATATATATATATATATTAGTGTCATGACTTTTTTGTAACCCTTTGATTCTGAACTTTTGTCAAAAAATAATGAGAAAAATTAATTCGTGTCCGTTCTTGAAAAATGCCACCGAAACTGAAAATTCGATTTTACCATATACGCAATATCGATAAAAAAAAATCAAAATATTTCATAAACTTTATTTTCCAATTAGCTAATGACGTAATTGGATAGCATTTATGTATTTCAATGCAATTTTTTTTTCTAATCGGTGTCACCCTCAAGCAAGGCAGTAAAGCCACTAAGACGCAAGCGGTTACAATGTGTAGAGGAATTTGGAACAGAGACATAAATAGTGAATAGAAAGAGAAAAGAGCAATCAGGAGGACAGTAGATAGCGATTGACATTTCATTTAAATTTTTGCACATTAAAGTTAACTGGAAAGCAGGGAGCCGGAAGGGAGTTCCACAAGCGAGAATTACAAGAGAAGAATCTGTTGGCATAGATCTAGCCATTTCAATTATAAAATGATGAGCCCTCGTCGCCAATCTAGTACTGTATTTAAATTCATGTCTAGTTACCACCCGAACAATGACTATAAAAGTATTTATAGGAAAGGAACAGGGGAAGCTAAATTACAGTGGTTGGAAAGCGACTAAAGCCGAGATGTCAGTTCAGGACCAATAATATTGCAGATTATTGTATAGGAGTGCTCATGAATATTCATCAGGTTAGCGGAAAAGTCAGGTACGTTCATGGACGTGAGGTGATACGGTTCAATGGCTAATAAACGAAAGTTAGTAAGAGATTGATAATGTCCCTCAAAGAACGAAACACGTCGACTAAGATAAGTTTTTCTTTTGTTTTAATTCATATTGTCCTTAGACAGATAGACTCTATCTGAAATTTGTACATAAACACAACATATTTTTCTAGATGACTTCATAGCGTCATTTTCCTTTTCATAACATTATGTGACATAAATGCATCTCAATCCTTATATTTATGTAGTTGAGGAATTTATTCTTTAATCCGCCATGTACGCTACCAATATTGTGCAAAAAATAGGGAATGTTAGAGTACTTAGTGTATAATTAGTAATGAGGATGATGCATTTGTCATAACAGCTGGTTCACCGAAATGAAAATTATTTATGAATCAACCTAATATATATATATATATATATATATATATATATATATATATAATAATAAAAATAAATTTTAAAACTTTCTCTTCCCTCTCTAAACTCGACCATGACTCTCACACTATTACTCACCACCTTCTATGTCAACTTATATAAGCTTAATACTGCTCGTCAAAAGTGTAAATTTTACATTCATTTTCCGTTTCACCTTTTGAAAGTGAAGTCTGAAGATCCAGAGAAAAATAAAATTCTCTGGTGAAATAAATTATTACAAATGGAGCCTTAAAGTGGTCTGTTTTTAAATTAAATAAAACAATATATATATATATATATATATATATATATATATATATATATATAGACATTTTATACACATTTGTATATATACAAGGACTGACCAAAATTCATGTTAAAAAATAAAAAAACAAATGAAAAATATAAATGAAGTTCACTTTCTCCATCAAGTATTTCATTTCTATAGTTCACTACTTCTAACAAGCAGGAATTTTTTTTCCTGATGATGGCCATTTAGGCCGAAACTAGTCGAGGAATCTAACTGAAATAATAAAAACGAATAAATATTAATATACAAACCCAATGTGTCTGAAGATTTAATTTTTTAATATTTTTTGTTCAAAACACACACACACACACACACACACACACACACACACACACACACACACACATATATATATATATATATATATATATATATATAGAGAGAGAGAGAGAGAGAGAGAGAGAGAGTCCAGGTAATAATCCGTTTGGTAGTGGATCCTAATAATATAAAATATTAAAACTGACCCACAAAAAGAGCTCAATGTATTTATTATAACAGATCATATAAATTACATAGAAATCCAAAATTACCTCATGAGAATAGACTATTTCAACTAACGTCTATGCGTTAGCATTTTTCATTTCAGTCAAAAAATACTAACGCATAGATATTAGTTGAAATGGTCTACTCTTATGAAGTAATTTTGGATTTCTATTATGTAAATGACTATATATATATATATATATATATATATATATATATATAATGGACTCTCCCGTCGGTTTCGACGTATGAGGATCTGACAGCTTAGTTGATTCAATTATGAAAATTTGTGCAATAATCTTAAGTGTCATTGAAGACCCTCTAGTGATTTACAAAGGAGGCCACATATGGAGCAAGAGTGAGGGTTGTGAGATGAGATCACTGTTAGATTGGCTGACATTTTAGATCTTGCTCTCGCTTCTTGAAGATGATTCAGACAAGCAGATTGAAAACTGCTGAGTCTACTAAAACACGTTGATCTCTACCCGCTCCAAGGCTAAGCGCTGAAGGGTGTTATGTGGTATATTGACAGCTGACAAGTTGCTTTTCAAATTGTCTTTGTATATTTGTATATATATATATACCGGGTGTAACAGCAAAGTTCTCCACATCGTGTAACAGTAAAATTATCTAATTGTTAGGTTAAGTTTAGAACTGTTGTACCGTAGAAATGATTAAAGATATCTTACTAGAATTCTCCGAGAGTTTTATAATTCTATTGGACTCTAGGTTGAACAATAAGAATGTATAATTACTCACCAAGTTTAACAGTCTAACATTTTCGCCCCAGCCCCTCAACCTCCGACGTCTTACTCTCTGGGTTGAGGTGTCTACTCGGTCCTAACCAAACTTAAGGGAGTGGCCGTAGGTCTCCTGAGCATCCGTAGATTATTCGACTGGTCCACTGGTTTAATCCTGCTTCCTGCCCACGTTGTGTTTGGTTTGATCCAGAAAGCAGAAATGATGTTAATCCATTCACAGTCGACTGAAGATGTAGACACGGCTGGAGAGTCTGCGCTAAGAAATCTAGAATGCAGCAAAAAAAAAAAAAAAAAAATTAATATCTGCAGAAAGCCGGACAAACAACTATTCAATGATTGAATTTTTAATGTCTTTTATATAGCAGGAAAGAATAGTATAGAAAAGAAACAGGTTATAGAAAAGAAAAGTAATTGACGTAAAAACGTATACACTGGATTCTGGACAGAGAGAGATTAACTTGTTAAATCGTCTCAGAACGATATACGACTCTTGCGATGGAGGAATAAGATTTCTGTGCGCGGCTTAAAGTTTATAGTGGCGTTCCTCCTTAGAAGTAGTAACAGTAGTAGTAATATTCATGGTAGCAGAAGCAGCGCTACTTATATCAACAGGGAGCTCTATCTCTCTCTCTCATCTCCAGACCATTCATACATGTCTATCCATCTATCTCTCCTCAATGCTATAAACTATCTCTTCTTCCTCTATCGCTCTCCATCCTCCTAAGACTGTAGTGTAATCGAAAGCCTTTCCGACAATATAGACAAGGCTATCCGTTTGCTCATATATTCGTGTTCGGTGTCTTTAACGCCCACCATACCAAGTGGCTTTATAACTGACCTTGCTGGCATACGAACCATTAACTTTTCAATTACTCAATCCCTCACATAAGCGGTTGACTTTCCCACACGTTTCCCCAATAACGAGAACGGTAAGGCTTCCCTTCTCGATCTCTGTTTCACCTCCATCCCCGAGTCTGGTCGTGCCATGCAGCTCTGCCCTCTTGGCAACTCTGATCATGCTGTAGTTTCTGTAAACATCTCCTTCTACTCCACCCCTAGCAAAGAAACTCCTACCAACAGAACATCTTTCTGTTGTCAACCAGCTGACTGGGAATCGTTCCGTTATTTCCTTCGCGATGTCCTCTGGAATATGGTCTTTAATCTCCCCGTTCAAGAAGGCGCCCCGAGGTCTCCTTCTGGGTAAAAACTGGAATAGAGGCTTTCATCCCCGCAAGGAAATATATGGTTCAATCGCGCTCACCCCCTTGGTTCTCTGCTGCCTGCTTAGCTGCCATTGCCCATAGGAATCACTTCTTCCGTCTGTACCTTAGTGACATGTCAGATTGCAGAAGACGTCTCTTTGTCTCAGCCCGTAACAAGTGCAAGCCTGTCCTCAATGATGCAAAGTCACTATTTGCTGATAGAATGAAACAACGTATTGCATCTCGCAAGCTCGGTTCCAAGGATTATTGGCGTCTCTGTAAGAGCGTACTAAACAACAGCAAACCCACAATACCTCTTTTATTCAACCAAAATGAGGTCCTGTCTTCCTCAGCTGATAAGGCCGAGTGATTTCCTCGGAAATTCTCATCTAGTTCGTCTGGTGTACACTACTCCGACGCCCCCGTGAACTGAGGCTCTATTAAGCGAGTTGCATATAACCCCATCGTTGGTATTGGGCATCAACTCTAAATTAGACTCCCATAAGGTTAGCAGTGGGGACGCGATACCAGCTGTTGTCCTGAAGAAATGTGCTCCTGAACTGGCTCTTGTCCTCTCCAAATTATATAACTACTGCCTCACCGACTCCTGCTTTCCAGCCTGTTGGAAGTCTTCATCTGTTGTTCCTGTCTTTAAGAACTCTGGAGACCCTTCTGATCCATCTAACTAACATCTAATCAGTCTCCTACCACTCTTCGGCAAAGTCTTTGAAGCTTTAATCAACACCGAAGTGGTTAAGCACCTTACATCCCATGATCTGCTTTCTGACAAGCAATATGGTTTCCACTTTGTCCATTCTACAGCTGATGTGCTCACGGCCATAACTGAAATTGTTTACCAAGCTCTTCACAATAACGGAGAAGCTCGTGCCGTGGCCCGAGATATCTCTAAAGCGTTTGATAGTGTTTGGAAGGCCTGCCTTCTTCGTAAGTTTCAGGGATACAGAATATAAGGACGATTATTTGCCTTAATACAATTATTCCTGTCAAACCGTGTAATGAAGATCGTCCTAACGCATTCTTTTCCAGTTTCTTTATCACGGATGCAGGTGTCCCTCAAGGCTCTATCCTGGGCCCTACTCTGTTCCTTATCTTCATTAATGATCTTCCCAATGTCATCAGTTCCCAAGTAGGCTTCTATGCAGACGACGCTACTATTTACTCCTGCCTCAAAAACAAATCTGGGATCGCTGACAAAACTAACCTGGCTGTTACTCTCGAAAAGGACCTCCGATTGTTGACTAAGGCAGGAAATGGCCGGTTAACTTTAATGTCCCCAAAACAAAACTGATCTCTATTTCCCACCACAGTGAACCCTCCTGTCTCCCATTAAAATGTCTGATGCTCAACTTCACGAGAGCAACTCTATGTGTATGTGTATGTGTGTGGGTGAGAAAGTTCTCAGAATATATATGTGCTATGCGTGATACACGCTTAGGCGATCATGTATCTTTTGATACGTGACTGACGAGGCAGTTTTTTCCCGCAGTAGGTTACCATTTCTTTCTGCGGTAGACCAGTCGTCGTCTAAGGCTAGAGAAACCGGTCTGTCCTGCTATTTACCCCTAGCTGGAGGGAGAAGTAGATGATTCATACCTTTCCCAAGTGTATTAGCACGTAAGTGAATGTAATGGATTTGACTGAAATTCCAATTCCGATTCCTCAATCCGAGCCGCTATCCACCGTGCCTCCTGGAGTATGTATACATATATATATATATATATATATATATATATATGTGTGTGTGTGTGTGTGTGTGTGTGTGTGTGTGTGTGTGTGTGTGTGTGAAAGTTCTCAGAAAATATGTGTAGAAAATAAGTAAACAGAACATGTCTAAATTATTCAACGAAACATGTCTCAATATATATATATATATATATATATATATATATATATATATATATATATATTATGTTTAATATATATATATATATATATATTTTCTTGTTCTTGTAACGGCATTCACCCGGGGTGGGTTGAGCCAGCTCCAATATTGGAGTTTCATGGGAATTTGGAATTCACAAGCGGTCCCCAAACCCGCATGTATAGCACATGAGATTTGATTATAGTGGTGAAGGTTTCGTGCAGGACCATCCACACTTTTTGAAGGGCCGATTACAGAGACAAAACGACTCTCAGCAGGTTTTGAATACAGAGTTTTCTTTCTCCTAGACCAGTTGCCATCCAAGGCTATAAAACCCAGTCTGTCCTGCTATTTACCCATAGAAGAATAGGATTCACACCTTTCCCAAGTTTATTCCTCAACCCAAGCCGCTATTCATTACTCCACCGTGCCTCCACTCCATATATATAGGAGCGTTCGGTTAGGAAGGTCGAATTTACTGTACTTGAACTTCAATCTTCTATGAATCTCTCACGTACATTCATATCTGCTCATGGCGTATCACATGTAAACAAATGACGTCAAACATTATCTATAAAAAGAATGTATAAACATAAAAATGTCTTAATACATACCTATATATATATATATAATTTCAGATCTAGCCATTACTTTTAACACCTCAACGATCCTTCGCCAAACTGCTATCAACAACCACTAATATTTCACTCATTTTTTATTTTGTTTTTTTTTTTCAAACAAATGGAAGAAAAGGAAGTGACGTTTCACATGCGGCTTGCTTACAAAGAGAATTGTTCATAACCATTTTGGTTCTCACCAGTCGAAGTGCAATATTAAATGCACTGAAACGAAGTTGCAGCTTTGTAGTGCGTAAATTGTTTTTGTCTATATGAAAATAAAATAATATATATATATATATATATATATATATATATATATATATATATGAATCTCACGTACATTCATATATATATATATATATATATATATATATATATATATATATATATATATATATATATATATATATATATATAAGATTGAAGTTCAAATACAGTAAATTAGACCTTGCTAACCGAACGCTCCTCTGTGGCCAAATCAGTTAAAGGCACGTCAAGCTAAATGATGTTTCCGTATAGGATACAGGTTCAAATCCTGTCGGAGGACGAATATTTTCTGTGAATATATTTTCGGACATTCAGGCCGGTAAATGTTGTTTAATACTGTTGATCATAAAACAGAGCATTTACTTAAATATTTGTATCTATAAAAAAAGAATGTATAAACATAAAATGTCTTAAAATAATTCTCAGTTTTGTTCATTTCATATTGTGATATATATATATATATATATATATATATATATATATATATATATATATATATATATATATATATATATATTAAAAATTATATATATATATATATTAAAATATGTAGATTGAAATGAAAGTCATTAAATAGATATCCAGCAGATAATTTGCAGAAATGTTGCAAACTTGATTTAAGAAGAAAGGAAATTTTTCTGGACTCTCAGTTACATTTCAGCAGTTTGGAATCTGTCGGCAAAAAGAGAACTAAGAAATATTCTCAGGACACAACAACAATGAATTTTGAAATGAAGATAAGATCGAGCACGCAGAATGCAATCGGTCAAGCAAAAAAAGAAAAAAAAAAGAAAAAAAATTGGGAAGAAAAACGTAAATTGAATCAACTTTTGCATGATGAATTTATATATCGACAATAGCGTTTATTATTTAGTTGTTGTGCATTTACGAATGCCTTTTATTAATTTTGTTGTGATACTTTCATCTTGAATAAAAATTGCCGCATCCTGGCTCGTACATCACTCAATTAAAAGCATTGATGGACAACCATACCGAATCTTTGTCATTGTTACAAGAGAAGAGATGCTTGGGGTGCAGTTCATCTTAGCCCGGAGGCTGGGATCTAATGAAGTTTACGATTTCAAGGTTGGAATTAACCACCCGCCTTTTCTTTTGGCTTTTAGTTTCATTTTTTTTTTCTGCTTAAATATATATATATATATATATATATATATATATATATATATATATATATATTTTTTGTTGCATTCCCCCACCCTCCCAACTTTGATAAATATATTTGTATTTATATATTAATTTATTAATTTTTTTAGTTACATTTTCGGTCTCGTTTTTTTTTAGTTACATTTTTTTCGGAGTTTTTTTATTTATTTATTTATTATCTCCCTTGATATTTATTTTATTATCTCCCTTGATATTTATTTTATTATCCTTCTTTATTCTTCTTTCTCAAATTTAATGCAACGGAGAAATTAATTCAATCAGGTTCCGTCTTCCTTGCCCAGCTTCCGTCTCTGCTGTAGTAACAAACTTTGATCGTCTTTTCCAGGCAAGAAATTATACAAGATCCGGTTGGGGGCGGGGATTAAAGAAGAAAAAGATAATAAATGGTGGTGGGAGGGAGGGAGAGAGAGAGAGAGAGAGAGACTCATACGTGCACAGACAGAGATAGAGTTAAAGTGGCGGAGAGAGATTGGTCGAGTGAGAATGAGAGACAGAAAGACTAACATAGAGACAGAGAAAATTTGAAGAGGGGAAAAGAGAAAGAGAGAGAGAGAGAGAGAGAGAGAGAGAGAAAAAAAAAAAAGATGAGGGCAGAAAGAGTGATGGATAGAGAGGGGAAGAGCGAGAAAGCAAGAGACAAAAAGACTCACAGTTGAAGAGCGAGGAAGAAACAGATAGGGATGGAGAGAGGGTGATAGAGAAAGATAGAGTGGATCAGAAAGGGAGTGACAGATAAAGAATGAGACAAAGATATATATATATATATATATATATATATATATATATATATATACAGACAAGGGGTTGAAAAATATATGTAGAGAGAGATACTAAGGGAGTGGGAGATGGAGAAAAGAAAAAAGCGTAAAAAGAATGTGAGAGAGTAGGAGGCAAAATGAGGAGAGACAAAGAAAGAGAGAGAGAGATGGAGATATAAAAGAGAACATCAAGAAAGCGATAGAGAGAGAGAGAAAAAATGTAGGATAAGGAGATACAGCGTAAGAAAGACAGAAAACGACATAAAGACACTAAAAAAATAAGAGAGACAGACAGATATATATATATATATATATATATATATATATATATATATATATATATATAGATAGATAGATAGATAGTGAGAGAGAGACACACACACACACACACAAAGAGTGGAAGGAGACAGAGATATACAGAAACAGAATAATAGCAGTGATAAATGAAGACACACACACACACACACACACACACACACACACAGAGAGAGAGAGAGAGAGAGAGAGAGAGAGAGAGAGAGAGAGAGAGAAAAAACAAATTGCCGAGAGAAGGTGAGAGAATGAGACAGAGCAGGAAAAATACAAGAGCGAAACAGGCAAGCAGATGTAGTGGGAGATAGTGGAATATATATATATATATATATATATATATATATATATATATATATATGGAGAGAGAGAGAGAGAGAGAGAGAGAGAGTGTCACAAAGAAAGAGAAAAGGCGACAAACATAGAGACAGATAGAGAGGGATTCAGTAAGACAGAGAAAGAGAAAGACCAAGTGTGAATAGATAGATAGATAAATATGAATATTGATATATATATATATATATATATATATATATATATATATATATATATAGATAGATAGATAGATAGATAGATAGATATGAATATTTAGATAGATAGGATAGATAGATAGATAGATAGATAGATAGATAGATAGATAGATATGAATATTTAGATAGATAGATAGATAGATAGATGATATGAATATTGATATAGATAGATAAATATGAATATTGATATATATATATATATATATATATATATATATATATAGATAGATGGATAGATATGAATATTTAGATAGATGAATGAGATAGATAGATAGATATGAATATTTAGATAGATAGATAGATAGATAGATATGAATATTGATATAGATAGATAAATATGAATATTGATATATATATATATATATATATATATATATATATATATATATATATATAGATAGATAGATGAATATGAATATTTAGATAGATAGATAGATGAATATGAATATTGAGATAGATAGATAAATATGAATATTGATATATATATATATATATATATATATATATAGATAGATAGATAGATAGATAGATAGATAGATAGATATGAATATTGAGATAGATAGATAGATAGATAGATAGATAGATTGATAGATATTATAGATAGATACGGACAGAGATAAAGCGAAAGCGAGTTACAAATAAAGAAAAAAAAGGAGACAATGAATGGGGCAGAGAGAGAGAGAGAGAGAGAGAGAGAAAGAGAGTGAGAAATGGAGAAATGTAGAGACAGAAACAGAAAGACAGAGGGACAGACAAGAGAAAAAGAAGGGAGAAAAGAACAGAACAGAAATCAAAAAGCGAAAAAGAAGGAAACAAAGAAAGAAAAAGAACGAAAGAGAGAGGGAGAGAAAGACAGAAAGAAAGAAAGAAAGAAAGAAAAAAGAGAGAGAAAAAGAGGAAAAGAGAGAAAGAGAGTGAGAAAAAATGAGAGAGAAAGAGAGGAAGAGAGAGAAACAGAGAAACAGAGAAACAGAGAAAGATAGAGGGAGTGAGAAAAAGAGAGCGAGATGAAGAGAGGAAGAGAGAGAAAGGGAGAGAGAAGGAGAGAGAGAAAGAAAGAGATAGAAAGAGAGAGTGTAAGAGAGAAAGACACTGAGGAAGAGAGAGAAAGTGTGAGAAGGAGAGAGAAAGAAAGAAAGAAAGAAAGAGATAGAAAGAGAGATAAAGAGAGGAAGAGAGAGAAGGAGAGAGAAGGAAAGAGATAGAAAGAGAGTGAAAGAGAGAGAAAGAGAGGAAGAGAGAGAAAGAGAGAGAAGGAGAGAGAAGGAAAGAGATAGAAAGAGAGAGCGAAAGAGAGAGAAGGAGAGAGAAAGAAGGAAAGAGATAGAAAGAGTGAAAGAGAGTGAAAGTGAGAGGAAGAAAGAGAAAGCGAGAGAGATAGAGAGAGAGGAAGAGAAAGAGAGAGAGAGATAGAGAGAGAGGAAGAGAAAGAGAGAGAGAGATAGAGAGAGAGGAAGAGAAAGAAAGAGAGAGAGATAGAGATAGAGAGAGAGATAGAGAGAGAGAGAGAGAGGGGAGGATTCCAAAAGAAAAGGACCCTCGAGTTATATTTGCAGAGTTTAATTTGCAGCTTATATTCTTTCTAGTTTGCTACCTTCACCGCAAGAGGGCGCCTTCAACAATTTCTTCTTTTTTTTTTCAATTAGACAAAAGGCAGATAATCATGAAGCGATGATTTGATTCGAGTTGGCACATTTCTAATCTGAGTAACGCCATCGCGCCCGGCTGATGGAGTTATTTCTTTAACGCTGACGCTACAAATGAAATGTTAAAACAATTTTGGTCCCGGCATATTTCTAAACAGATAAAGGCAGCAATGCTTAAGTCGCAAAATGAAGCAAGTCCAAAAACAGTGAAAAAAAAACAAAACAGAAATGGTTTCCAAGTGTGGGTAAAGCGGGTGGGGGACTATGCGTGACTGTAGGTAGAGAATAAAAGGAGGAAAATGGAAGCTGATTCCGAGGTGTGGGTGTGGATCGTAGGGAACATTGATTGTTATTTTGTTTTTATTACTTTTTTTTAGGGGGCATAACTCAGTTAGAAGTTGAATAAAATTAAATAAGGAAAGACGTAAACAAAAAGACAAAACTGCCTTTTTGCATGTTTCGTGGCTTATCCGTCTCCATAAGTGCTTATCTATCTATCTATCTATCTATCTATCTATCTATCTATCTATCTATCAGTCTGTTCATATCTATCTATCTATCTATCTATCTATCTATCTATCTATCTATCTTCAGTCTGTTCATTATCTATCTATCTATCTATCTATCTATCTATCTATCTAAGTCTGTTCATATCTATTTGTCTAGTTATCTATCTCAGTCTGTTCATATCTATCTATCTATCTATCTATCTATCTATTTTCAGTCTGTTCATATCTATCTATCTATCTATCTATCTATCTATCTATCTATCTATCTATCTAAGTCTGTTCATATCTATCTATCTATCTATCTATCTATCTATCTATCTATCTATCTATCTCCCAGTCTGTTCATATCTATCTGTCTATCTATCTATCTGTTCATATAAATCTATTTTCAGTCTATTCATATCTATCTATCTATCTATCTATCTATCTATCTAGATCTCAGTCTGTTCATCCATGTGCGCGTGGCCGAGTGTTTAGAGTGTTCGCTTTCTGACTTTCAAATCTCACCATGGTCGATTTGTCAGGAGACTTCCTGGTGTTATCAGGATGGATCGAGGTCGATGCCAGCGTGCGACACCTTTGGCAAGTGCCTGAAAACCATACGACAGGTTGACCCAAGCCTTGTGAGTGAAATTGGGTAGACGGGACTCTTGAGGGCCCTCGATAGCTGTGCTAGAACGAATCTACAAGTCATCGCGGCCGAGGGATTGAGCGTTCTGGCCTTGTCCAAATTATTGATCACGCCCTGTTTTCTCCCAGAAACTGTAACTAAGACCTGCTCAGCATGGTTGCAGTATAAACCACAGGTGGGCTCTGTGTGTGTTGAGCAAACACAAATGTGCCTGAGCAAGCATCTGCAATAGGGATTGGCTAGCTCCAAGTCGACAGGTATTCTGGCCAGATATTATTTAAGTTTGTTCATATCTATCTATCTATCTATCTATCTATGTCATTTTATCTCTCTCTCTCTATCTATGTCATTTTATCTCTCTCTCTCTCTATCTATGTCATTTCAAATCTATCTATCTATCTATGTCATTTTATCTCCCTCTCTCTATCTCTCTAGGTCATTTTATAGATATATATCTCTCTCTATTTATCTATGTCATTTCAGATCTATCTATCTATCTATCTATCTATCTATCTATCTATCTATGTCATTTTAGATCTCTCTCTCTCTCTCTCTCTATGTCATTTCAAATCTATCTATCTATCTATCTATCTATGTAATTTTAGATCTCTCTCTCTCTCTCTCTCTCTATCTATCTATCTATCTATGTCATTTCAGATCTATCTATCTATCTATCTATCTATCTATCTATCTATCTATGTCATTTTAGATCCCTCTCTCTCTATGTCATTTCAGATCTATCTATCTATCTATCTATCTATCTATCTATCTATCTATCTGGAAGTGGTTGATTGTTAATTCCCTCACCAGATGAGGAGAGGATAAGGCAATAGAAATTTCGTCTTCCAGGATGATGTTTGTGAATAGCATGGCCGGCATATGTGAGCAACATTGAAGTTAAAAAGGGCAAGAAAAGGTCACTCGTACAAAAAAAATCAGAAAGAGACAGTTTAAATTTCTCAGGCACATAATGAAGAAAGAAGGTTTGGAGATTTTGGCATTCACATGACATATTGAAGGTCAACTGGGCAGAAAAAAACTGCAAATAACATTGAATGACAGAACAAGGACTGGCGGAACAACAAGCAGGGCTAGAGCTACAAAGGATTGGAAGTTGTGGAGAGCCATAAATGAAGAAAGAAGAGAATACATATTTTCAAAATGATCTTTAAAAAGTAAAATGAAATATCAATGGAAAAAAAAGAAAAGGTATTTGGATATGCTTCAGAAATCCAAAGGAATCCTCTCTTAGCTTTTGACAATAACAGGCAAAACAATGACTGCATCATTATTCCCGTTCACATCAGAATGCATCTGTAGTTGCATTTTGTGAAGAGACTGCACAAGTGTGCAAGAGATTTGTTTAATATTTAGTCCATTTGCTATTATTAATGAGTGTAGCAACCTAGGAAGGGTTACTGAATGAAGAATAGCCAAAATGGAGGATGGAAATGAAATCATAATCTTTATAATATCAACAAAATACGATACTCGCCAGCGGCGTGAAGTAGGTAAACCACTGCTAGTCGTGGTCTACTTATACAGCATATTACCTCTACTTAGTGTACAACGTATTTATGAGGATTGAGGCATACCCTTTAGTGTTCATAGGTACGGTATATAACACTATCTCAATCTTTTCACTATCTATCTATCTATCTATCTATCTATCTATCTATCTATCTATCTATCTATTGTAACGTAGAAAGGGTTACAGAACGAGGAATAACCAAAACGGAGGTTGGAAATGCAATGGTAATCTTTACACTGCGTGCCAAATTATTATCGAGATAACTTTTTTCTAATATAAATCACCGTGCTGATAACAAATATGGCACCAGTTTGTTTACCTTGCGCAGATCAGGTCGAAAATTTCAGTGATAACGCAGGTCAGTGTTGCCAATATTGTGTGAAAATTTTGTGTGAATTGATTGGACGGTTTTTGAAATATTATAAAAAAAGTTATCTCGATAACGATTTGGCACGCAGTGTATAACATCAACAAAATACAATACTCGTCAGCGGTGAGGAGTAGGTAAACCACTGCTAGTGTTGGACTACTTGAACAGCACATTACCCCCAACGTATTTTTTAGGACTGAGACATTTGTGTTCATAGGAGGAGTTAAAATTCTGCTTAGTTTGCGGGTTATTTTAACTCCATTTCTCGGCACTATTAGTCCATCACACATAAAAAATCCAGATGACCTCCTAAGTAAATTAAAAAAAATAGACATTAAAAACAAATATATGGCTAGTTTAGATATAAAATCTCGATACACAAACGTTCCCTTAGAGAAATGCTTAAATCTACGAAAAAACACCTAACAAAAGCAACAATTAAATTACATCTACCTACACATAAATTCATAAAAATAGGCCAGCTAATCACCAAGCAATGTTTCTTTACTTTCGATAACCAACATTACAGACAGAAATTTGGTTTACCAATGGGATCTCCTCTTAGCGACGTTCTTGCTTGTCTATTTTAGAATATATATATATATATATATATATATATATATATATATATATATATATACTCTGCGTTGATTGCTCAACTCGGAATTACATGCTATTTGCATTCTTCTGTATATTTTAATACATTAAACATTGTTATTTAACATTGAGCACTCTTTTCTTAGCTTAAAAGGGTATATATATATATAAATATAAATATATATATATATATATATATATATATATATTATTAAGAAATGGACAAAGTCCGACAATTTATTTATAAAAGACATTTTATGTTTAACGTTCTTTTTTATAGATACAAGTATTTAAGTAAATGCTCTGTTTATAATAAACAGTATTAAATAACATTTACTGGCCTGAATGTCCGAGCAGTCAAGGCACGTCAGCGTAAATGACGGTTCCGTATAGGATGCAGGTTCGAATCCTGTCAAAGGACGAATATTTTCTATGAAAATTTCTCGGACATTCAGGCCGGTAAATGTTATTTAATACTGTTTATTATAAACAGAGCATTTACTTAAATACTTGTATCTATAAAAAAGAACGTTAAACATAAAAATGTCTTTAATATATATATTTGTATATGAACGCTTGCTCTTGCATTTACTCATATTTATCCATTTGATTATATATATATATATATATATATATATATATATATATATATATATATTCTTGTTTAAATTTCTTGAGGTTTCTCCAATGTATTCATTCTGGCAATTCCAGCCAAAACTTGAAGGAAAAATTTACTTTATCAAATGCAGGAAAAAGAGACTATATGAACATAAAAGGGACATTTTAAATAACAATAACAATAACAATATATATATATATATATATATATATATTTGGACAGTAAACTTTCTTTCAAACAACTTTCGTTAAATATATATTTTAATTAGTTTTCATATGTTCTTACATTTTCCCATTTGGTGGGAGTCAGGGGGTACAAAAACTGTCCATACCGTTCATTGTCCAGAGCGCTTTCGGCCACTTCTTTAACCATTTTCAATGTGGTTGGCTTTGGTGTTGTTAGTTTATTTTCATGTTTTGATTGTGTTAGATGTATTATTTGTGTATTATTGGTGAATTATATTAGGAGTTGAATTCCGAGTCCTCGTGTGTTGGGCATTGCTGAAAATCGAGTGAGCGACTTTACTAATTTTAAAAGACCTTCAGCACTCCTTTGCCATTGTTAAACAATGTAAGATTGATGGTGGTGGTAGGGGAGAGCTGTTTAATCTGCAAGAGCCTTTAAGAAAGATAATGGCCGAGTTCAATGCAAATCAAATTCCCGAGAACATCTTATAAAAGTGGCCAGTAACCTCAAACAGCTCTCTCCCACCACCAACCTGACCTTCTTTAATAATGGTAACAGGGTGGTGGATAGAATATATTGTTGATGATTATTATAATTTTAATTAATATAGGAGGTTGTAGCCGTTATCATAATAATCAAGGATTGGGATGTTGTTTCAGTTCTTCTCGGTCAGGAACTACCGGATGCTGAGGGCGTTGTGAGTAGTTGCATTGTTGCGGTGAAACAGCCACGAAAGTACGTGAGAAAAATGCAACGGTTACAAAATGCTCGGATTACATTTATATCGTCCCAAGGTATGATGTTAAATAATAACACAATTCACTTATTCCGCTGTCACCCATATCTCACACAGCACCCCCCAGTACCATTACATTTCAGACAGACCTCGTATATATATGTACGTATGTATAGTAATCATTTCACACCGACGCAAGGCAGTGAAGCCACTAAGACGCAAAAGCTTAATTAGTGTTACAGTATAGGAAGAAAAAAAGCATAATTAAGGAAAGAGAATAATAAAAAAGCAAGAAGTAAGAAGACAGAAGATACGGATTGACATTACATTTAAATTATTGAAGATCAAAGGCAATAAAGCCACTAAGGTGCAAGAGGTTACTGAGTGTTAGAGAATATGAGAAAAACTACTATTAAGGAAAGAAGACAATAAAAGAACAAGAATTAAGAAGACAGAAGATAATGATTGACATTGCATTTAAATTTTTGAAGATCAAAGGCAATAAAGCCACTAGGGCGCTAGAGGTTACTGAGTGTTAGAGAATATGAGAAAAACTACTATTAAGGAAAGAAGACAATAAAAGAACAAGAATTAAGAAGACAGAAGATAATGATTGACATTGCATTTAAATTTTTGAAGATCAAAGGCAATAAAGCCACTAGGGCGCTAGAGGTTACTGAGTGTTAGAGAATATGAGAAAAACTACTAATAAGGAAAGAAGACAATAAAAGAAGAATAATTAAGAAGACAGAAGATAACGATTGACATTGCATTTAAATTTTTGAAGATCAAAGGCAATAAAGCCACTAGGGTGCAAGAGGTTACTGAGTGTTAGAGAATATGAGAAAAACTACTATTAAGGAAAAAAGACAATAAAAGAAGAATAATTAAGAAGACAGAAGATAATGATTGACATTGCATTTAAATTTTTGAAGGTCAAAGGCAATAAAGCAACTAGGGCGCAAGAGGTTACTGAGTGTTAGAGAATATGAGAAAAAGCCGTTTCAACTACAAGATGATGAGACCTTGTCGGCAATCTAGTACTGCGTTTAAATTCATAAAATCTATGTGCCGTAGAGAAAAGTTTATCAGTACAATTACCATGAGAGTATTTATAGAAAAAGGCACAGGCAATCTACGTTACGGCAGTGGGAAAGTGACTGAAGCCGAGATGCCAGGTCAAAACCAATATATATATATATATATATATATATATATATATATATATATATAATTAAACCTAAAAGAGCAGATAAACCTACCAAGGTTTCACCTACTCGGATCCCCTGACGATCCGCGTAGGTAAAACCTTAGTAGATTTATCTGGCTCTTTAGGTTTAATTAGGTTTCTCTAGTTAGCGTATTGTGCATTTTACTTAGTTATTTTACTTACTCGTATTGTTTTTTTTTTCTTTGGACTCTAAACTTGGATGCTAGACGATTGTCTTCGGCTGACGTACATGTTTCCTGTTCTTTCGTTTTTTGTACCCTTTTTTCCCTTGGGTATTGGCCTGTTTATTTACATATCAATGCACCCAAGGTTTTCCGGACAAGTACAATTTCTTATATTTATAAGATTATCACTATTATATATATATATATATATATATGTGTGTGTGTGTGTGTGTGTGTGTGTGTGTGTGTGTGTGTGTGTGTGTGTGTGACTGGTATTTACATGCGTTATTTCAAAAGTGTTTTCAACTGTACGGATGTATGAATGAATGTTTCCGTGCGTATACATGTACGTGAGTATGCCAGGGTCTTGAATGGCTCAATAAGTCTGTAGCCTGACAAGGCTTTATTATCTGAATTAAGTGCATTAGCAAGAAAGTAGATCATCCTGGAAAATATTTGGAGTGGAAAATCCTCGTCATCATTATGCTGTTTAACTATATTGATGATAAACCGAATTGCACCCTAATACAGTTCGATATCGTAGATTACTATCCATCAATTTCGAAGGATCTATTTACGACTGCCCTGGACTTTGCTGCTGTGTATTCTAACCTGACAAAGGAAGAAACAGATATAATCCTCAGCGCAAAGAAATCGGTCCTCATTCATAATGGGGACCAATGGATAAAAATCAATAACGACCTGTTTGACATCACTATGGGATCCTTAGACTCTGCGGTTTTCTGACCTTGTTGGTCTTCTAATACTGTACAACTTAACGGCACACAGCGAAATTGATATTAAGGACATCGGACTGTATAGAGATGACGGGCTCATGGTGGTGAGGAGTTCTACTAGTTTTAAGATAGATAAAATCAGAAAAATTATATTTAGTGAATTTAAAAAACTAAACTTAAAGATAATTGTCTCTTCTAATTTGAAAAGGGTAAACTTCCTCGACGTAACTCTAGGCTTACCAGGCAACACATACCAACCATATAGAAAACCAAATGCTAACCCTTTATATATACACCCGAAGTCAAACCACCCTCCATCCATAATTAAACATATACCCTCGTCAATAGAAAATAGAATTAGCATTAACTCCGCTAACAAGGAAATATTCCAACAACACAATGCCTTCTATAACACTGCCCTAAAAAATAGTGGTTATAAAAATGCTAACATTAACTATAGAGACGATTGCACTGGCCATAAGAAAAAAAAACAGGAAAAGAAATATCATTTGGTACACCCCCTCCGTTCAACCAAATGGTTAGTATTAAACTAGGACAGAAATTCCTAGCTCTAATTGATAAACACTTCCCCACCAATAGTAAGCTTAGTAATATATCCAATAAGAACACCCTAAAATTGAGTTACAGCTGCTCTGAAATTCTTGAACGTATAATAAAAAAACACAGTAATAAGATCTTGAACAAACCCCCATGCCTGAATAGTATTAATAAAAACCCTGCACTTAAATCAGACAATAAAAGGGAAAAATTGTGTAATTGTAGAAACTTAGAAGACTGCCCATTAAAAAATAAATGCTGCATTACATCTGTGGTATACCAATGTACTATATCATCCACTGAGAGTCCTAGCACTAATATGATATACATTGGGTCCACGAAGAATGATTTTAAAGATAGATGGAGGCAGCATAAGTGCTCTTTCAATAATATAAATAAAAGAAACCAGACTTCCCTATCTAAATATTTTTGGCATCTGAAGGAAACAAATAGGACACCTAAAGTAAAATGGAAAATTATAAACAGGGCTAGAACATGTAAAGCTTGGGATGACCCATGCCCTTTGTGCCTCCATGAGAAATTGCACATTATTAAGCTTCTAAATAATAATAATCGATTAAACAATAGACATGAGTTAACGGTTTTCTGTCGACATCATCAGATTTATAGTTTGAATTATTAGCTAAAAACAAGCATACAATAAAATAACTTGATTAATCCATAGCCCAATCATCAGATTCATGGTCTGAATAATTAGCTAAGAACAAGCATACAATATAATAACTTTCATAATCCATAGCCCAAATAAATAGTTTAAATACCCTACAAAAAATATAACCCTTTATGAAGTCGTCAAAAAAACAAACGTTACGGCAGTTTTTTTATATGCACAAATCCCTTTCATAAAAAAATAAATAAGTCTCCATAGACACGCATACAAGACTAGGGTTAATACATCTTCCGTTTCAAATTTAGACAACTCACCTTTCTCTGACTTGACATCTATGAACATATCTCTATACTGATACTTATTATTAACACCCAACACACGCCTACCCAATTTAAACAATTCGCCCTAGCTGTTACCATGGAAATTTTGATTTCAATTATTAAAACACGTAGATTTCAGAAATACGTTATTCCAAAAAAAATTTCGCTTGAAGATGGAACAGAGCTTACTTTAACTCAATTTAATTCAAATAATTATATTGAAGTTTTCGGGTCTTGTTTTGAAACATGAGACCTCTTATGTCGCGAGTTGGAATCATATTTTTAAATAAATAATTATATATATATATATATATATATATATATATATATATATATATATATATGTGTGTGTGTGTGTGTGTGTGTGTGTGTGTGTGTGTGTGAAAATAGTTTACTTGTGATGCGTTTTGGCCTTTTAGAACTTCAACGGACTAAATTTGTTAAAAAGTGACGGAAAGAAAAAGAAAAAGACTCTAAATGAATTCGGCTGAAAAAATAAATCAAAGATTCCCAGCACCCCTCTGTCATGCGCTTGTGGAGACCTACCAAGATAACATATATATATATATATATATATATATATATATATATATATATATATTAGGACTATATATTAGGACCTTGAATAAGTTCTCGCTGTTTTACAACAGATGGCTTTCCCAGAACTGTGTGCGTCTAGTTTCAAGTGGTAACGCATCTATTTGAAAGTACTATAAGCACACTTGAAATTCAGTGCATGTCATTTCGCCGAAGTTTAAAAAACTTTGTTTTTCATAGCATTAATCATGTCGGATTTCGTGCCAAAGAAAGTGTATTTGTGGGGAATTTTACTGCCCTACTTTATTCAGAAGAAATTTGCAGCTGAAGCACACAGAATTCTTGTTGAGCCTTACGGCGACCATACTCTATCGGAAACAACATGCGGAGATTGGTTTAGATGCTTCAAAAATAATGATTTGACGTTGACTGTAAGGAACGCACTGTCACACCAAAAATGTTTGAAGATGAAGAATTGGAGGCATTACTTCATGAAGGCTCATGTCAGGCGCAAGCTGAACTTGCAGGATCATTAGAAGTTGATCACACAACAGTTTCGAAATGTTTGAAAGCATTAGGAACGATTCAAAAGCAAGAACATTGGGCGCCGTACAAGTTGAAGCTGAGAGACGTCGAACGGCATCTGGTCACGTGTGAACAGCTGATTCAATGGCAGAAAAGGAAAGTTTTTCTGCATCGTATAGTGATCGGCGATGAAAAGTGGATACACTACGATAACCCTAAACATCGTGATGTAAGCCCGACCATGCATCAACATCAGCAGCACAGCCGAATATCCAGGGTCCGAAGCTGCTGCTCTGCATTTGGTGGGATCAGATGGGTGTACTTTATTATGAATTGTTAAATCCGACCGAAACCATCACGGGAGATCACTATCGACTGCAATTGATGGGTATGAGCCGAGCATTGGAAAAAAAGAAAAGAAAACGGCCGCTATACGAGAAGAGACATGACAATGATTTTGCAACATGGCAACGCTAGGCCACATGTTACAAAACGGTGAAAACATATTTGGAAACGATTAAATAGGAAGTCCTACCTCACCCGCTGTATTCATCAGACATTGCCCCGTCCGATTATCACTTGTTCGAATCGATGGCACATGGCCTGACTAAGCAGCACTTACTTTCTTATGAAGTTGCATACATATTCTATTCATACGAATCTATCCTAAAAATGTTGTTGGCATTAAATAACGCATTGAGGTTGATATACCATAAAACAGAATAAACCAAACCAATCTAAACCAAAGAATACATATTCTATTCATACGAATCTATCCTAAAAAAGTTGTCGGCATTAAATAACCCATTGAGGTTGATATGCCGTAAAACAAAATAAACCAAACCAATCTAAACCAAAGAATACATATTCTATTCATACGAATCTATCATAAAATGTTGTTGGCATTAAATAACCCATTGAGGTTGATATGCCGAAAAACAAAATAAACCAAACCAATCTAAACCAAAGAATATATATTCTATTCATACGTATCTATCCTAAAAATGTTGTTAGCATTAAAAAACCCAATCAGGTCCATATGCCGTAAAACAAAATAAACCAAACCAATGTAAACCAAAGAATACATATTCTATTCATACGTATCTATCCTAAAATGTTGTCGCCATTAAATAACCCATTGAGATTGATATGCCGAAAACAAAATAAACCAAACCAATCTAAACCAAAGAATACATATTCTATTCATACGTATCTAAAAATTTTGTCGCATTAAATAACCCATTGATGATATCCTAAAAAAAATTTTGTCCAAAAATACATATTCTATTCATTAAATAAAAATGTTGTCCATTGAACCCATTGGTTGATATGCCGTAAAACAAAAATAAACCAAATCAATCTAAACCAAAAATACATATTCTATTCATATGTATCTATCCTAAAAAATGTTGTCATTGAGATTGATTAAAAACAAAATAAACCCCATTGAGGTTGATATGCCTAAAAATTTTGTCGCCATTAAATAAAAACAAAATAAAACCAAATCAATCTAAACCAAAAATGAATTACATATTATATTCAAACAAAATAAACCAAATCAATCTATCCTAAAAATTTTGTCGCCATTAAATAACCCATTGAGGTTGATATGCTGTAAAACAAAATAAACCCAACCAATCTAAACCAATGAACACATATTCTATTCATACGTATCTATCCTAAAAATGTTGTCGGCATTAAATAACCCACTGAGGTTGATATGCCGTAAAACAAAATAAACCAAACCAATCTAAACCAAAGAATAGATATTCTATTCATACGTATCTATCCTAAAAATGTTGTCGACATTAAATAACCCATTGTGGTTGATACGCCGAAAAACAAAATAAACCAAACCAATCTAAACCAAAGAATACATATTATATTCATACGAATCTATCCTAAAAATTTTGTCGCCATTAAATAACCCATTGAGGTTGATATGCTGTAAAACAAAATAAACCAAACCAATCTAAACCAAAGAATATATATTCTATTCATCCGTATCTATTTTAAAAATGTTGTCGGCATTAAATAACCCATTGAGGTTGATATGCCGTAAAACAAAATAAACCAAACCAATCTAAACCAAAGAATATATATTCTATTCGTACGAATCTATCCAAAAAATTTTGTCGCCATTAAATAACCCATTGAGGTTGACATGCCATAAAACAAAATAAACCAAAACAATCTAAACCAAAGAATACATATTCTATTCATACGTATGTATCCTAAAAATGTTGTCGACATTAAATAACCCATTGAGATTGATATGCCGAAAAACAAAATAAACCAAACCAATCTAAACCAAAGAATATATATTCTATTCATACGTAACAATCCTAAAAATGTTGTTGGCATTAAATAACACAATCAGGTTGATATGCCGTAAAACAAAATAAACCAAACCAATCTAAACCAAAGAATACATATTCTATTCATCCGAATCTATCCTCAAAATGTTGTCGCCATTAAATAACCCGTTGAGTTTGATATGCCGAAAAACAAAATAAACCAAACCAATCTAAACCAAAGAATATATATTCTATTCATACGTATCAATCCTAAAAATGTTGTTGGCATTAAATAACACAATCAGGTTGATATGCCGTAAAACAAAATAAACGAAACCAATCTAAACCAAAGAATACATATTCTATTCATCCGAATCTATCCTAAAAATGTTGTCGCCATTAAATAACCCATTGAGGTTGATATGGTGTAAAACAAAATTAACCAAACCAATCTAAACCAAAGAATACATATTCTATTCATACGTGTCTATCCTAAAAATGTTGTCGCCATTAAATAACCCATTGAGGTTGATATGCCGTAAAACAAAATGAACCAAACCAATCTAAACCAAAGAATACATATTCTATTCATACGTATCTATCCTAACAATGTTGTCGACATTAAATAACCCATTGAGGTTGATATGCCGAAAAACGAAATAAACCAAACGAATCTAAACCAAAGAATACATATTCCATTCATACGTATCTATCCTAAAAATGTTGTCGACATCAAATAACCCATTGAGGTTGATATGCTGTAAAACAAAATAAACCCAACCAATCTAAACCAAAGAATACATATTCTATTCATACGTATCTATCCTAAAAATTTTGTCGCCATTAAATAACCCAATCAGTTTGATATGCTGTAAAACAAAATAAACCAAACCAATCTAAACCAAAGAATACATATTCTATTCATACGTATCTATCCTAAAATTTTGTCGCCATTAAATAACCCATTGGGGTTGATATGCCGTAAAACAAAATAAACCAAACCAATCTAAACCAAAGAATACATATTCTATTCATACGTATCTATCCTAACAATGTTGTCGCCATTAAATAACCCATTGAGGTTGACATGCCTTAAAAACAAAGTAAACCAAACCAATCTAAACCAAAGAATACATATTCTATTCATACGTATCTATTTTAAAAATGTTGTCGGCATTAAATAACCCATTGAGGTTGATATGCCGTAAAACAAAATAAACCAAACCAATCTAAACCAAAGAATATATATTCTATTCATACGTATCTATCCTGAAAATTTTGTCGCCATTAAATAACCCATTGAGGTTGACATGCCATAAAACAAAATAAACCAAAACAATCTAAACCAAAGAATACATATTCTATTCATACGTATGTATCCTAAAAATGTTGTCGACATTAAATAACCCATTGAGATTGATATGCCGAAAAACAAAATAAACCAAACCAATCTAAACCAAAGAATATATATTCTATTCATACGTAACAATCCTAAAAATGTTGTTGGCATTAAATAACACAATCAGGTTGATATGCCGTAAAACAAAATAAACCAAACCAATCTAAACCAAAGAATACATATTCTATTCATCCGAATCTATCCTCAAAATGTTGTCGCCATTAAATAACCCGTTGAGTTTGATATGCCGAAAAAACAAAATAAACCAAACCAATCTAAACCAAAGAATATATATTCTATTCATACGTATCAATCCTAAAAATGTTGTTGGCATTAAATAACACAATCAGGTTGATATGCCGTAAAACAAAATAAACGAAACCAATCTAAACCAAAGAATACATATTCTATTCATCCGAATCTATCCTAAAAATGTTGTCGCCATTAAATAACACATTGAGGTTGATATGGTGTAAAACAAAATTAACCAAACCAATCTAAACCAAAGAATACATATTCTATTCATACGTGTCTATCCTAAAAATGTTGTCGCCATTAAATAACCCATTGAGGTTGATATGCCGTAAAACAAAATGAACCAAACCAATCTAAACCAAAGAATACATATTCTATTCATACGTATCTATCCTAACAATGTTGTCGACATTAAATAACCCATTGAGGTTGATATGCCGAAAAACGAAATAAACCAAACGAATCTAAACCAAAGAATACATATTCCATTCATACGTATCTATCCTAAAATGTTGTCGACATCAAATAACCCATTGAGGTTGATATGCTGTAAAACAAAATAAACCCAACCAATCTAAACCAAAGAATACATATTCTATTCATACGTATCTATCCTAAAAATTTTGTCGCCATTAAATAACCCAATCAGTTTGATATGCTGTAAAACAAAATAAACCAAACCAATCTAAACCAAAGAATACATATTCTATTCATACGTATCTATCCTAAAAATTTTGTCGCCATTAAATAACCCATTGGGGTTGATATGCCGTAAAACAAAATAAACCAAACCAATCTAAACCAAAGAATACATATTCTATTCATACGTATCTATCCTAACAATGTTGTCGCCATTAAATAACCCATTGAGGTTGACATGCCTTAAAACAAAGTAAACCAAACCAATCTAAACCAAAGAATACATATTCTATTCATACGTATCTATTTTAAAAATGTTGTCGGCATTAAATAACCCATTGAGGTTGATATGCCGTAAAACAAAATAAACCAAACCAATCTAAACCAAAGAATATATATTCTATTCATACGTATCTATCCTGAAAATTTTGTCGCCATTAAATAACCCATTGAGGTTGACATGCCATAAAACAAAATAAACCAAAACAATCTAAACCAAAGAATACATATTCTATTCATACGTATGTATCCTAAAAATGTTGTCGACATTAAATAACCCATTGAGATTGATATGCCGAAAAACAAAATAAACCAAACCAATCTAAACCAAAGAATATATATTCTATTCATCCGTATCTATTTTAAAAATGTTGTCGGCATTAAATAACCCATTGAGGTTGATATGCCGTAAAACAAAATAAACCAAACCAATCTAAACCAAAGAATACATATTCTATTCATATGAATCTCTCCTAAAAATGCTGCGGCATTAAATAACCCGGTGAGATTGATATAGCTTAAAACAAAATAAACCAAGCCAAACCTTTTCTTTGCGTGTTATTCAGACTAAATTAGTCTTAGATGTGTACTTATTTTCCTTTTCTGGGTTTACTTTATCGTCTTTTAATAAACCTGCCGATGCCTCGTCATCAGAGTATTAATTGCCTTCAGCCGTTTATCTGACTGTCTTTGAGATTACGCACGCGTATGACACGCGCGCGTACTCTCGGCGGCAGAAGATACCCTCAATCATTGTTATTCAACACTCTTCCACCATAGGTATATCAAATTGGAAACAATATACAGGATATTCCGTAAATTTCTCTATATATAGAAAAATAAACCTTTTTATATGAAAAACCATTTCTATTTATATAATGTGCTCTACATGATTAACATTCTGTTGAAAACACTCTCCGCTGCTGAAGAACACGTTCAAGCACATGTGGAGCTATGGTCGTAATGGTGTTGGTGATACGTTGCTTAAGAGGATTTATGTTTTGAATCTTTCCTTGATACCCAATGGCCTTCAAATGCCTCCAAAGGTAGAAATCAAGTGGAGTAAGGTCTGGGGATATGGGAGGCCACTCTACAGGACGACGCCCACCAATCCAAGCACCGGGAAACTCCTAATCTAACCCCTGACGTACGTGAATGCCAAAATGAAATGGAGCTCTATCTTGCTGAAAGTAAACTGGGAAATTACCATCCTCGTTTAGCAGGAATGGAAAAATCTATTCTTGAAACATGTTTTCATCAACAAAAATATGGTCTAATAATTCTGTCACCGCATATACCTGTTCAAACGCATCTTCTAGGCTCGGTCAGTTGTGTGTCATGCTTGATACACGCTTAGAAGATCATGTATCCTTCGATACATAACTGACGAGGCAGATTTTTTCCCCGCAGGAGGTTGACATTTCTTTCGGCGGTATACTAGTGGCCATCCAAGGCTATAGAACCCGGTCTGTCCTGCTATTTACCCATAGCTGAGGGAAGAAGAACAGGAGTCATACCTTTCCGAAGGGTATTAGCACGTAAGTGAATATCAGTCAGTTATGTGGTATGTGTGACACACGCTTAGGCGATCATGTATCTTTCGATGCATCACTGACGAGGCAGATTTTTTTCCCGCAGTAGGATGCCATTTCTTTCTGCGGTATACTAGTTGCTATCCAAGGCTATAGAACCCGGTCTGTCTTGCTATTTACCCATAGATGGGGGAAGAAGAAGAGGATTCATATCTTTCTCAAGGGTATTAGCATGTAAGTGAATATCAGTCAGTTATGTGCCATGCGTGATACACGCTTAGTTGATCATGTATCTTTCGATACATGACTGACGAGGCAGATTTTTCCCTTGTGTTTGTGTGTGTTTGTGTTTGTGCGTGTTTGTGTTTGTGTCACTGGTATTTACACGCGTTATTTCAAACGTGTTTTCGACTGTATGGATGTGTGAATGTTCTAGCGCCTATACATGTACGCGAGTATGCCAGGGTCCAGAATGGCTCAATAAGTCTGTAGCCGGGCAGGAATGAAAAAATCTATTCTTGCAACATGTTTTCATCAACAAAAATATGGTCTAATAATTCTGGCACCGCATATGCCTGTTCAAACGCATCTTCTAGGCTCGGTCAGTTATGTGCCATGCGTGATACACGCTTAGGCGGTCATGTATCGAAAGATACATGACTGACGAGGCAGATGTTTTCTAGGAGCAGGTTGCCATTTCTTTCTCTGCGGTAGACCAGTTGCCATCCATGAAATATAAAAAAATACAATGTTAAAAACTATATGCATTGAAAATTATGGGAAACCCTTTTATCTATCTATCTATCTATCTATCTATCTATATATATATATATATATATATATATATATATATATATATAGCATTATGATATGATGATTATATGATGATGTTGTTTAAATAGACACCATTTTAAACCCTTTCTCTGGACTTTATTTGACATATTGTACTTATGTTTTAAATAAAACATTCGCTTAACCGTTATGTTAACTCATTTTTCTGTTCTCTCTTCATAATGTAAGACCCCTCCCCACAAAAAAAAACAAAGCATTTTCTAGGTCTATTTATTTTTGCTATTGTTTCATGTATTTTTTAAAATTTTTTTATCTCTTATTTTTTTTTTTTATCTTTGTATCTCTTTCTGTCGGGATGTCTTGATTCCATTTCATAAAATGTAGTCTGTCTGATGAGATGAATATACTTATTTTCATCGAAATAAATTTACTGATTATGGATTTTTAAGTTTTTTTTCCTAATTATTCTTATAATTTGCTTTGTATCATACATCGAGATCTCATATGGACTAAAATTCCTCTTTGGAATAATCCCTACCATTTACAATTTGGTATTACACACACGCACACACACACACACACACACATATATATATATATATATTAGTTTGGTGCAAAAAATAATGACGTAATAATGTCTTTTTTGACGTATTTTTAAGGTAAAAAAACGACATTATTACGTCATTATTTTTGCACCAAAATATATATATATATATATATATATATATATATATATATATACATACACATATACAAAGAATGTTTAAAGATTGATGTTAAAAAGATAAAAAAATAAAAACAAACAAATGAAAACTACAGACAAAAGTTCATTTTCTCCATCAAGACATTCATTTCTGTAGTTTACTGCTACCAGCAAGCAGAAATGTTTCTTCTCCTGATGATGGCCATTTTGGCCGAAACTAGTCGAGGAATCTAAATGAAATAATAACAAAAAAACGAAAGAATATTAATCTACAACCCAGTGTGTCTGAAGATTTTAATTTTTTATATTTTTTTTTATTGTTCACTATATATATACATATATAATTTCGTATTATATATATATATATATATATATATATATATATATATATATATATTTCATATTAAATATATATATAATTTCGTATTATTATTGTATATATATATATATATATATATATATATATATATATATATATATATATATATGTGTGTGTGTGTGTGTGTGTAATTATATATATAATTAAAGGGATTAATTACAACACTTATTTAGTATATTTTCCGTTTATACGTTATTTAAGTAAATGATCTGTTTTTTTTTTTTTAAACGGTATTAATTCCATTGATGCCGATAAACATTAATTCGGCCTCTCCTACCTAAACGCTTCTTTGTGGCAGAATGGTTAACATCAGATTAAATAAAAGGTGTCCCATTTGATTATAGGTTCGATTCCTGTCAGAGAAGCCCATATTTTCTGCGAAATTTCTCAAACCGGTAAATGTCATTAATACCGTTGAATTAAAAGAAAACAGAGAATTTACTTAGAGTATATCTATAAAAATAACGTATAAACCGAGTATACATTATGTTTATATTTATATATATATATATATATATATATATATATATATATATATAGAATCAATCAGAAGTATTAATGCGATTATTGGCGACATCCATCGCTAGAAAACATAATATATGCATTAAAATCCTGTTCATCCATAATAATTAATACTTCTGATTGATTCTATGTGTGATTATTTCTTTGCATGTAAATCATATGCTGCCTAATGTTTTATGTTTATTAAAAACTATCGATCCGCAGTACATAAAAAAATTCCTATAAAAAAAAAAAAAAAAAAACTACTACTAAGACATTACACTATATTACTGAACTATATGCTTAGTTCATGACATAAAAACTGAATACACTTGTAAAAATAGAATACGTGGATTTAACACATCACTAGAAATATTTAAATAAAATTCTCACTTGAAATTTTGAAAAACTTAGCGTTGCGTCTTTGCACGTTCCGAGATCTTACACAACCGTCAATAATAGCAGATATTCAAAAAACATCTTTCGGTCGACATACAAGTATTTCGTCTTCAAGTTTTTGATTTTATAAGGAAAAAAAAACACATGCCTGATGATGAATAGAAGACTATTCGTAAGTACTAGCATTTTAACATCAAATAAACTGAAAACTACAGACAACAAGTTTATCGACGAGGATCAAACTCGCACTATGGATGAACAGGATTTTAATGCATATATTATGTTTTCTTGCGATGGATGTCGCCAATAATCGCATTAATACTTCTGATTGATTCTATGTGTGATTATTTCTTTGTATGTAAATCATATGCTGCCTAATGTTATATATATATATATATATATATATATATATATATATATATATATAAGGTATGATATATTTATGGGATAAAGTGCTCAATATCAGAGATATAGCGTATGCAAATATAAAAGTGAACATTGGAGCCAACATTCAGAGGCGACAGACTGTTTCATGATAGACACAATCATCAGGCCTGATGATTTCGTTTAGCATGAAACAGTTTGTCGACTTTGAGTGACGACTTCAATGTTCACTATTATATATATATATATATATATATATATATATATATGAAGAAATATAATCTTAAGATGTGCTATATTTATGGGATAAAGTGCTCAATATCAGAGATAGAGCGTGTAAAATATAAAGTGAACATTGGAGCCAACATTCAGAGGCGACAGGCTGTTTCATGCTAGACGCAATCGTCAGGCCACGAGTGCTGTTCTCGTGGCCTGACCCGACTCTCGCCTCTATGTTGACTTCTATGTTTCGCCTCTAAGTATTGACGTCTATATTCCTTTATATATATATATATATATATATATATATATATAAATATATATATATATAGGGTCCAAATAGCATAATGAGAAGCCACGTATACTTTTTAATATATATATATAGAAAAAGTTTCAAATTAAAATTAATAATGTTTTATTTTATGAAAGTATTTATTTATTTATATATATATTTGATATTTTAAATTGTCCTCACTTGCTAACAAACAGTAATTTTAATTTATTTGTAACAAACAGTTATTTCTGATGAAAAATTGAGGACAATTTGAAATATCAAATATATATATATAAATAAATAAATACTTTCATAAAATAAAACATTATTATTTTTTAATTTGAAACTTTTTCATATATATATATATATATATATCACTTCAAAGATGACGATAATGCCACTAAGACACAAGGAGTTACTGTAAGTAAAGGAGAATTAGAAGATTTTTGTGAGGAAAAAGGAAAATAAAAGAACTGTGTTCACGAAGAGAAAAGATTGCGAATTGACGCTGCATTCAAATCTTTGAAGATCTTAGGTGACAGGGAAGCAAGAACCTGGAAGTGAGTTCCAGAGGCAAGGAAGGAACTATCACAATGGAACTTGCTGTTAAATCTAGCTAGTTAAACAGTAAAACGATGAGAGGAAGTTGTCAATCTAGTAGCACTCTTAATTTCATACAATAACGTTGCCAAGGAGAAAAGCTTATCAGAAAAAATGCCATGGAAATATTTGTAGAAAAAAACTAAGGGAAATCCCTTCAAGGGAAAGTCGCGATCCCAACTCAGGATCGATTACATTACAAACCCTTCTTTGTATTTTGTCAAAGAATCTCAAGATATATGATAGGGGTACTAGATCAGATATGGGAGGAATATTCAATGCACGGACGAAGTGTAGATTTATAAATGTGCCAGTTGGATTCTTAAGAGAAAGATTGTCTGGCACGGCACATTGAACCAACTTTCCTAGCAATAGATCTAGCAATTGATTCAATATAATCACTCCACTTTATGTCAGTGGAAAACCAGAATCCATAATGGCGCAAAGAAATGCTCTCCTGGAGGGACACTAATGAAAGATTAGGTTGTCTCTGGTGATTAAATGATAGAAATTTTGTTTTGGAGACGTTAAAATGTGCACGTCATTCTTTGCCCCAGTTAACGACTGATTGGACTTCATTTTCAATAGCAGAGCACAGTTATATATATATATATATATATATATATATATATATATGTATGTATATATATATATATATATATGTGTGTGTGTGTGTGTGTGTGTGTGTGTGTGTGCGTGTATTTTGATACACCCTATATATATAAAAGCCTTTTGTTTTTTTGAATTTGTAGGTCTGATGATTTGGATCGTAATTACGATTCTAATGGAATAAATTATGACCATGGAATATTAGTGTTTAAGCCTTTTTATTATATCCTTACTCTGTCCTGGACATTGAGTCCTACCTGCATTCTATCCTCTTGGAATTATTTTTATACATATATATATATATATGTATGTGTATGTATGTATATATATTTATATAGTTTAGATATATGATTGCATATGTATGTGTGTATTAACCACTAATATTATCTATCTATCTATCTATCTATAAATTTAAAAGAAAAACAGACCACTTTAAGGTACCATTATAATAATTTATTTCACCAGAGCCCTTTTAAAGGACGCCGGATCATCAGATAGCACTTCCAAAAGATGAAATGAAACGAAAAATGAAATTAAAATTGATAGGTAGTGTAAGTTTTTGTAATTTAACAGAGTGTAAAAGGGGTAGTTAAAGAGACATGGTAGAGTATAGGGAGGGATTCAATTCATATCTCTCTCAAAGCATACTTTATATATATATATATATATATATATATATATATATATATATATATTGTTACGAACTTGTAGCATATAGATGAACCACGGGTTCTAAAAAAAGGAAAACGTGGTTTCTTTTCTCGGTCTTCTCAGAAATGGAAGCGACACAAGGGAATCAACGAAGAACAGACACAAGACGATGGATTTCAAAATAAAACATTTATTTATAAATATATATAACGGAGTAAAGAAAGAAAAAAAAGAAAATTCATTTAACAAAGTGGGGGACATCATTAAAGAATAGAAGGCGTGAGCGAATACATACATATATGAAAACAGATCAAGCCAAACGAATCAACTTATCTTGCAGTCGGGTTGATATCTTCACATAAAGTTTTGATTCGCCGAAGCGAGAGTTCTGATGATAAAACAATATCTTGGCCGGTCGACAATATTCCTGGATTCTTCTTCTTTTCGCAAGTGTTCGAGGGTCCCCAGCATTTCATACAGGCATTTGGTTGGGTCGACCAGTTCCCTAGCAGTCCTTCCACCACTCACTAGTCGACAGACTTTTGTGGTCTTCCTCATCTCAGTGGGCGGTCTGACGATTTTTGCCCAGCGACGTTCAACTGCCGCTGGTCAGAGGGAAACTGAAAAATCCTTTTTTGGTTTTCGCTGTCCCCAAAGACAGTCACGTGGGTTCCCTTCGTCCTTGACCGGGTACGCAGGAGGATAGGGCGCAAAATCACGCAGTGCTTGTGTGATGGCCAAAAGTTCAACACATGCTCAGTAGGTTCCGATCACGTGAATCGCAGCAGGAGACCCTGATGGTGCCTGGAATTCACTTATGGTCAGCCGCGAAATCTTGGAATCAGGTCATTCTCGCGTCGGGTCACTTCAAAGTTCACGGGCCCTTGGCTTGTGGGTGGGAGAGTAGAGAAAGAAAGAATTTGGGAAAAGAAAAGAAGGATATGGCTGATCATAGAATATATTCGCTCGCGAGTCGGAAGCATTGGATTAAATTTCTGTTTTTATTTATTTATTTATTTTCTTTTATATCTAACTAGTTTTCTCTTTATTTAAGATTTTACTTTAGCCTAACGCCTATATGGTTAATGAAATCGTGGCTACGTGACAATATATATATAAGATGTATCAAAGATAATTTTACAATCTTTGGAGGTGGGCTGCTCACACCAAGAGAATGACAAATGTCCATATAAACAAATGTCCACAAATCCTTCGTTTTTTAGTTAAGTTTAAAGAAACTTTACGCTAGATAGTGCTGTATTGCTATGTAGACAAGATTACATTTGTCGTTCGTGTACATTTGTGGCTAGTTTGTCTTCAACGTTTAATATGTGTCAGAGCGAGTTAACTAAGAAGTGTTCCGTTTAACAATGCCAGGAGATTCATATCATGAGCAGGCAGATATGATTTTTGTGTATGGCCGCACGAATCGTAATGGACGCGAGGCTGTACGGCTGTATCAGATTGCGTTTCCAGACTGAAGAGAAACGAGTCATCCAATCTCTGCTGTTGTCTGAGACAGGATACGTGGCCAAAATTGTAAAAGTATTTTTCGATTGTATCTTGGATTGTATATTTAACAGCGTCTATCATAAACATTAAGCTTAAGAACTCAATGCCGCGCAAGATGGAGAACCCAGTTATGGCTGTCAGACATTTTATGCGACCACATCACCATTTACATCTGGCCACCTAACTCCCCCTTGATTATTATGTGTGAGGCGCAGTTGAGTGAGAGACCAACAAAATTCCTTGTAACACCAAAGATGAACTGAAGGCACGGATTATGGCTATATTCACCAACTTAAACAAGGAGACCGTGTACTTGGGTATAATACGACCCCCTCTTTATTTCCTTTTACATTTCATTCAAGATTTGTCGTACTATACACAGGGAAATACGTTAAGTATTAGGTTGGTGCAAAAAAATAATGACGTAATAATGTCGTTTTTTGACGTTAAAAAATACGTCAAAAAACGACATTATTACGTCATTATTTTTGCACCAACCTAATACATCTCTTTCTCTGTCTCTCTTTCTTCTCCCTTTGTCTTTCACTCTCTTCTTTCCCTTCCTTTCCCTACCCACACTTTTCTCCTCTCTTTCAGTCCCCATTCCACCACTTCTTTCTCTCTCTCTCTCTCTCTCCCTTCCTCTCTCTTGTCCCCTCACTCTTCCTACCACTGCTTCTCTCCTGATTCTCATATTTCCACTCACATTTCCTATTTTCTCTCATTCGTTCTCTCATTTCTAAATTTAACCCCCCCTCTCTCTCTCTCTGGTTTCTTCTCTCTCTCTCTCAACAAACTCCTTGTAAGATGAATTGAAGGCAAGGATTATGGCAGTATTCACCAACTTAGACAAGGAGACCGTGTATTTGTGTATAATACGACCCCTTCTTTATTGCCTTTTAATTTTTCATTCAAGATTTGTCGTATTATACACAGGGAAATACGTTAAGTACGTAATATCTGTCTCTATGTGTCGTGCGGAAACTTTTTTTTTTTTGAAATTCATCTCCTTGGGTTTATAGGGAAAGAAATCGACCATCTTTAACGAGGCAGATCGAGAAAAGAAAAAAAAACCCCTTCGGATCCTCGGACGTCATAAAACAAAGTACAATAAGAGAACGACGAAGAGTAAAAAAAACATATAGGGGAGAGGTGTTTGCGGAAAAAGCGGGAGAAACGTAAAAAAAATGGAAGGCAGTTTCTTTTTGTTTTGTCTTTCGTCTACTTTCTTTTTTTTTTTTTTTTTTCACAGCGAGGGATTTAAAGTTGAAACGGAATATGAACTCCGCCATAACATCTGTCGCAATTTTTCTTGCTTTTTCAGTCGAAATTTCAGGCTTCTTTGTCTTCTTGTTTCGCGAGTACTGTTACGACTTATTATCTTCAGGAGATTTTATTTTACTTTATTTTAAATTTTGCGCTAAAGTTGTTTTTTTTTTTTGTTTTACTTTCTTTTTATTAAATTTGTTTTATTTTATTTTTTTTAATCATTTATTACTTTTTATTTTATTGTTTAGGCTCTTATTTTTTTAGATTTATTAGTCATTATTTATTTTTATTGTAGTAATTTATTATGTTTATTTTACTTTTTTAGTCATTTATTATTTATATTTTTACTTTTTTTAGTCATTTATTATTATTTTTTAGTTATTTATTATTTTTAATTTTTTTAGTCATTTATTACTTTATGTTTTAAATCATTTATTCTTTTTATTTTTACTATTGCTGTTATATATGGTCCAGTATCCCTGCTATTTACCTTGAGCTTCTTGATAAGATCCAAAAAAAGAATCTGCAATATTATTAGTCCTGATCTGGCTGCTCGGTTCCAGTCAATTTCCCACCACCATAAGGTTGCCTCTCTGTGCCTTTTCTATAAATACTTTCATGGTAATTGCTCGGGTGAGCTTTTCACTATGGTACCTAGACTGTATGAATTTAATCTTGTGGGACTCCCTTCCGGCTCCATGCTTTCCAGCCAACTTTAATCTGCAAAAACTTAAATACAATGTCAATCGCTATCTACTGTCCTCCAAATTGCGCTTTTCTCTTTCTACTCATCATTATTGTTTCTGTTTTTTTTTTTTTTTTTTTTTTTTAACTGCATATCAACCTGAATGGGTTATTTAATGCCGACAAATTTCTTTTGGGGTAATATTTTTTCTTCAAAAATTATATTGTTGGTAATATTTTTTTTCAAAAATATGTATTGCTTGTCATATTTTTACCAAAAGATGTATAGCTAGTAATATTTTTTTTTTTCAAAAATATATTGCTGGTAATATTTTTTTTCAAAAATTATCACTGGTAATAATTTTTTTTACAAACAAGTGTTGCTGATATTAAAACCTATTTTTACACTTTTATAGTGTTTGACCTCAGTTTAGGGGTTGACTATTTACCCATATCAGGAACCCTAACAGGTTCTACCACCTCGGGTCAAGCTGGAACTGGGAACACCAGCAATTAAGACGTATTCCATTCTCCTCAAAACCTACTGATCAGAAGCCTTGCCGACGGATGTAGTTTATCGTCTTACCCAGGACAGTGCTGTTTTTGTTCCTAATTCTTCCACACACAGTAATACAAAGCACACAAGGGATTCAGTTTATTCATTTTCTTTGACGCAGTCACACATTGAGAAGGTCTCTGTGAACAGCACTAATTTCGTGGCATAAAATGATGTGACGCCATGTCCTGTGTGATATTTTACGAAGTTGTGCTTCGTTGATTGCTGCAAAGGCTCTCCGAATGGCGTCCTTCAACTGATGGGTATTCTGGTATCGTTCATGTGAAACTCTCTCCTTGATAATACTCCCACAGAGAGTTGAAATAGAAAATTATATCATGTAGGGATGACAAGATTTTCGGGACCACCCTGTACATAGGAATGGTTATATTAGGGGTTCGTATTATACTCAAGGATGTACTAAACTAGCACATGCAGTAGGGTTTATCATCTCGCAGATGCGTCTCTGTCTTCGGACAGAGAGCGGTTCAGTTCTGCCGGACAGAGACGGAGCTGAAAAAAAAATACTTAGAGGTACCCGCTCCCGGTGAACATCTGCCCGCAGCTGTTCACCCATTTATTGCAATAGAGAGGGGGCGTTAGTCATAGAGATATTCGCGGAGGCTGGGCAATTTTGGGCCCTGGCATGTGTGTAAGCCTTCGGGTTCCCCAGAGTAAAACGGAACGTGTCAAGTCTCAGTGCGGAGATGGAGCAAATATTATACTCAGGAATGTAATTTATCCACGATTTTTAGCTTCAGAAACACAGGGGGGGGGCTACTATGCACAAGTATGTAATTTACTTCCTGTTTTTAACTTCAGAAAAACGTGGGCGTATTATACTCATGTATGTAATTTATTCCCGGTTTTTAGCTTCAAAAACACGTCGGCGTATTATACGCTAGTATGTAATTTCTTCCCGGCTTTTAGCTTCAGAGACATGGGGGCATATTATGCTCAAGTATATAATTTATTCCCTGTTTTTAGCTTCAGAAAAACGTGGCCGTATTCTACTCTAGTATATATTTTCCCCCTTTTTTAGCGCCAGAAACACCGGTCGTAGTAATCACAAGGATGTAATTACTCCCTGTTTTTAGCTACAGAAATACGTGAGCGTATTATACTCAAGAATGTTATTTTTTCCCTGTTTTTAGCGCCTGAAACACTGGGGCGTATTATGCACAAGTATGGAATTCCCTTAAAAAAATGCAGGCGTATTATACTCACGGATGTAAATTATTCCCAGTTTTTAGCTTCAGAAACATGTGGCCGTATTCCACTCAAGTATGTAATTTTCCCCTGTTTTTAGCGCCAGAACCACGGGTCGTATTAATCACAAGGATGTAATTTACTCCCTGTTTTTACCTTCAGAATCCCGTGGGCGTATTATACTCAAGGATGTAATTTATTCCCTGTTTTTAGCTTTAGAATCCCGTGGGCGTATTATACTCAAGGATGTAATTTATTCCCTGTTTTTAGCATCAGAAACACGTAGGCGTATTATACCCAAGAATGTAATTTATTCCCTGTTTTTAGGTTTAGAAACATGGAGGCGTATTATGCACAAGTATGTAATTTATTTCCTGTTTTTAGCTTCAGAAACACGGTGCAGGATTATACTCAATGATGTAATTTATTCCCGGTTTTTAGTTTCAGAAAATTGCGACATATTATACTAAAGGATATAATTTATTCCCTGTTTTTAGCTTCAGAAAAACGTGGGTGTATTTTACTCAAGGATGTAATTTTTCTCCTCTTTTTAGCTTTAGAAACAAGGGTAGTATTATACTCACGGATGTAATTTATTAAGAAACACGTGGGGTTATTATACTCCAAGATGTAATTTATTCCCCTCTTTTTAGCTTTAGAAACACGAGGTGTATTAAGCACAAGGATGTAATTTACTCCCTGTTTTAGCTTCAGAAACACGTGGGCGTATTATACTCAAGGATGTAAATTATTCCATGTTTTTAGCTTCAGAGAGACGTGGGCGTCTGATAGTCAAGGATGTAATTATTCCCCTGTTCTTGACATCATAAAAACGGGGGAGGATTATAGTCAAGTATGTAATGTATTCCCTGTGTTTAGCTTCCGAAAGACGTGGGCGTATTATACACAGAGATGTTATTTATTCCCCGTTTTATCTTCAGAAACACGTGAGCGTATTATAGAGAAGGATTTAATTTACTCCATGTTTCTGGCTTCAGAAACACGTGGGCGTATTATACTCAAGTGTGTAATGTATTCCCTGTTTTTAGCTTCAGAAGCACGTGTGCGTATTATACTCAAGGATGTAATTGATTTCCTGTTTTATCTTCAGATGCACTGGGCGTATTATACACAAGGATGTAATTATTCCCTATTTTTAGTGTCAGCAACACGTATGCGTATTATACTCAAGGGTGTAATTTATTCCCTGTTTTCGATTCTGAAACACGGAGGGTTATTATAGTCAAGTATGTAATTTATTCCTTGTCTTTTGCTTCAGAAACACGTGGGCGTATTATACTCAAGTATTAAATTATTTTCCTTTTAGCTTCTTTATACTTCTATTCCTTGTTTTTAACCTTGGAAACACGTGGGCGTATTATACTCAAGGATCAATTCCCTGTTTTTATTTAAAAGTTAATTTATTCTGTTTTTAGCTTCACGTGGGCAAACAATTTATTCCATGGTTTTAGCTCTAGGGTCACGTGGGCGTATTATACTCAAGGATGCAACTTATTCCCTGCTCTCAGCTTCAGAAACACTCAGGAGTATTATACTCAGGTGTTTAATTTATTCCCTGTTGTTATCTTCAGAAACACGGGGCGTATTATACTCAAGGATGTAATTTATTCCCAGTCTTTAGCTTCAGCAACACGTGGGCGTATTATACTCAAGGGTGTAATTTATTCACTCACTTTATGTTCAAAAACATTGGGGCTTATTATATATATATTGCTCAAGGCGTATTCTACACAAACAAATTAGGCAATTTCAGTATTATTCCTTTCTCTAAGGATTTTATATTTCGTCAAAGATTTCTGTTTTTCTAAAATAAATGATAACGCTTAAATTTGACATATTAGAAAGGTAACAGTGAAAAGTGGAACATGGGGTAAAACGTGACAGGGATTGAAATGTAACACGTGGTAAAAAAGTAACACGTAGTGAAAAGTAACACTCAGATTTAGGGGTGAAATTATTATTTCACACCGTAATGAGCACTTGTGTTATTTTCTATTCAATGTTGCTGTCCTTTTGTCGCCTCATCGCTTGGTTATCATCGAAAACAAAGGAAAAGATCAGAATATCGAAAATCGACACATGTCAGTTTATTTCATTTATTTTGTGCATTGTGTATTATACTTAGACAGTTATATTATCATTTTTTAGACTGTTTACAAAGTATTATTTTATGTTTGTTAAATTGCATTTGAAGCGTAAATCAGGTTTCAGAGTGGTTTCATTGTTCTAATTTTTTGTTATTAAACACTATGTTACATTGTGCCCCACTATCTGTTACTTTATGCCTCACTAGTGGGGTAAAATACAACATTATATAGGTGTTTAATTTATTCCGTTAAGTTGTTGACATCTAGCTCCTCATCGCAATAAACAAATGTTCATGTACGGCGTAAATAACCATGTCTGGCTTTAATTATATTCGGATGGTAATTTATTTTACAGTTGTTTAATTCAAAAAGAATAATTCCGTTAACACGTTTTCGGGACCCACTGTGTTATACCATTCCACTAAGTCGTCTTTTGCAAATTGTTCACAAATCTCGAGGAAAAATCAGGAGAAATCGATTACACCCAGTGTGTTTGTGCAGCGTTACAGTTTTCAGTGGGTCTAAACAATGGCCGTGGGACAACTAATGATGAAAGAAATGAAAATTAAATCACGGATTGTTTTTCAATTTCATCATTATATTAATAATACCGAACACAAAATGGTGTCGATTTTGTCACTCCAGTGGGTCTAAACTGACCGTATGATGAAAGAAAGGAACTGCTTTTTCAATTAGTTTGCACAAGGGTGTATTTTGTGACCTGCTTTACCCTGCATATTAAGATGTAAATATTCTATTTCTTCAGGTGGCTGTCGAATACAGTAATCCTGGAAGGGGATTTTCAAAGAAATCATTCACGTTGTCCCCAGAACTTTGTTCTTTCTCATCATATGACTTTTTTTATTCCTCAAGGGACGTTATCTCTGAATTTCAAATTTATGCCGATTTATCCTCCAAACGACTGCGAGCTATTGCTAACATGTTTCTGTGTATGAATGTATGTATGCCACTGTTTGCCTGATAGTGAAGCCGAGACTGTCATCCTGCCGAGAGAGTCATCGACGTAGCCATGCTACGAGACGTTCCTTGACAGCAATCATCTGACATGCGAAGAGTACGGAAAAGGTCTGCAAAAGTCGATCTGGCATCACAAGACACCTGAAGGCGTAGAAGGACCCTAAACCCTGATGAAGAACACAAAGAAACGATACGACCGTGTCGAAAGCATGGAACTTACTAGTTTTATTTCTCAGGGCACAATAACCAATTATGTTAAAAAGCCAGCGAGGGCCATGTTCGTTTTGTTGAAACAACCATCTTGTATGTATGTATGTATGTATGGCAAAGTGTTACAAACGTCTGCATTCTGACTTCAATAACAAAATTAACCTTATGTAACTTATATTTGATACATAAGTTGTTTAGGGATATTAAAACCAACCACCCGTAATCAAAATAGATTGAATTTTTCTTAACCTAACAACTGAAAATTATTTAGATTGTCTGCGCTTATAAATTAAGTACATTTCTTAGAAAGTTTTTGCTAGCATCGCTTGAGCATGGAACGAAACTCTGGATTCTAAATTTAATTTTCTGATTAAATTTACAATTTTAGTTTCAGGTTTGAAACATAGAATTTCTTACTATATATATATATATATATATATATATATATATATATATATATATATATGTATGTATTGGAAAATGTATGACAAAGTGGGAAAAGTTTTTCGTGTGACGCGTTTCGTTCTCACGTTGGCGGCAATATATAATCTAGCCAATTTCATTTAACCAAATGATATCGCCTAGATTATAAAAAAAAAAATTATTTAAAAATTCCCAGCATCCTCATTCGTGCGCATGCAACAAATTTGGGTGCGTCACACGAAACATTTTCTTATTTTGTCATACATTTTCCTCCAAATATTGTTTGTGATCGTTATCTTTTATATATATATATATATATATCATATATATATATATATATTATATAACTATAAAACTAACTGTCATAAATATTTAAAAAAAAAATTTTTTTTTTTTTTTTTACTTATATCTAAAAAAAATTTTTCTTAACTATTGAAATATTTATAAAGATTTAAAACACCTAAGTCATGATATGAATCAATGTTCTATTTTTAACTGTCATAAAATTTGAAACTTTTTTTTTTTTTTACTATATCTAAAAAAAATTGCTTATATATATATATATATATATATATATATATATATATATATATATATATATAAATATATATATAAATAAATAAATAAATGAATAAATAAATAAATAAATAAATAATTAATTAATTAATAATTTTATATAAAAGAGAGCGAGAGAGAAAAAGAGTTGTCTAATCACAGCTTAGATGTGGCACACGGCCGAAAGTTTGGGACACCCAGCGAGAATCGAACTCGCTACTGAGTCGTAATTGATCTAGCAAGACAAGCTTTCTAACCACGTCAAGCTTCCCAAGAGATAGATTGATAGATACATTGATACGTATGAGAAATGATGCTATTTTGAAAAGAAAAAAAGTAGTTGATTAAATATATCAGCTTTAAAAAAAGAAATCAAGACAACATAAAAGAATGAAGTGACTCGAATAAAAAAAAATTACGCGGGGAACGAAAAGAAAGACTAAAAGAATGTAAAAAAAAGAAAAATGAAGAAAATAGGAAAGAAAAGCGTGACAAAGAATAAAGTGAATAATTAAATGAATGTAAAAAAAAAAGAAAGCGAGGAGAGAACGAAAAAGAAAGGAAGAAAGAATGCAAAAGAAAAGAAAAATTGGGAAGAAGTATAAAATAAGAAATTAATGTAGGAATAAAATTTAAGCAAAGATGATATAAAAAAAAACAAAGACAAGAAAATGAAGAAAAAATAAACCAGTAACGCCAAAAGCAACAAAGAGTAAAAGAAGTAATGAAAAATAAAGTGAGGTGGGAAAGACTGAAAATAAAATAAAAAAAACTCAACAGAATGAACGAAAAGGAGGAAAAAATTGAATGAAAAAAAAAAAAAAAACGATAAAAAGAAAAAAAAAATCAGTGTAAAAATGAAATTAATGAAGGAAGATTAAAAAAAAAAAAAGGAAGGAAAATTTACTGAAGCAAGCAAATAGCAACAAAGAACGAAATGCGAGATGAAAAAAAAAAAAAAAAATTGGGGGTGGGAAATAAATAAACAAATCGATGGAATAGAGCTCAAGATTGTTGGGCCAGAAATTCCCTGACCTGAAGGTTAACAAGATGGCTTTCACATGGCGAATCGAACCCCGCATCATCTCCGTGCCACCCGCTCTCCATCTTTATTTTCCTCCGCCTTATCGGATTTGCATATAAAGAAGATGAATTGACAGTGAAATCTCGAAAAGCGGAGACTAACAAACAGAGACAGGTAACGAGTTGCAGGGAGACCGTGGTTCGGGGCTTTGGTGGCGGCGGCGGCGGGGCGGGGTTTGTAAAAGAAAAGAAAGGAAAAACGGGGTCCGGGGTGGGGGTGGTGGGTCAAAAGTGGTAAATTGCGAAAATAGAAAAGGAGAGGAAAGGGCAGAGAGCCGCGAGTTGCATTAGCGGCGCAAGGGATAAAATGGAGGTATCGAAGAACGTCTTTTGTCGTTTGGAACTAGTTTCCCGCGAGGTGGAATGGTAAACTGAGCCTTTCTCTTTTATTCACGAACGTCTTTAATTATTATTAACATTATTATTAACTATTTTGCCATGAGTCAGATGAGGGTTAGTCGGGGGAGCGGAGAAATCTGAGACCATTAGAGTGTGACATGACAAATATCAGGAAGGTGTAATATCTAATTATAAAGGTGTAAAAATATTAAAACCTCACATCTATCTATTAGGTTGGTGCAAAAATAATGACGTAATAATGTCGTTTTTGACGTGAAAAATACGTCAAAAAACGACATTATTACGTCATTATTTTTGCACCAACCTAATATCTATCTATCTATCTATCTATCTATCTATCTATCTATCTATCAGTAACTACACTCGTCTCGGAAAACCTTCGGTTTCTTGATTTGCTAATGATCAAATCAATATCGATTGATTGTTTTGTTTAACGGCATCTCAACCTTAGTGGTCACTTTATGCCGAAAATGGGTTTGAGTGACTTTAAAGAATCTTAAGTTAAATGTGTTTCTTTGTTTGAGTAGGCATCTTGAAGTAAGCAGTTTCATGGAGGTATATATCTTGATATATTTGTGTTTATCCCAATCTCTTCTAGATTTTGTTATAGAGACCAGTTTCTCTTATATATTCAAGTATTTTTGAAGGTTTTACTTGGAGGAATATTTCTTTCAGGTTTGTTTCTTTGTAGTACTTTTGGCGTGTTTGCTTCAAGTCTAAACAATTTGTCAAAATGTGACCTATTGTATAAGCCTCCTGGCATGGTATACAAATTGGAGCTGTCTCCTTCTTAAGGAGGTAAGAATGGCTGAGGCTCGAGTGGCCCATACGGAGTCTTGATAATGTTACTTGTTCTTTTCTAGTCATTTCACTGAAGTCATTTATTTCTCCAATTTGTTCCTTTATTGCATGTAATTTTGTTATTGGTGTATTGGTGGCACAATTTAATACCAATTTTGAAGATATTTCATCTACTGGAAAAAAATTATAAAGCAGGGAAAAGGTGAGTGATCCCCCAGTTTTGGTCCGCATCAAAATTCCAACAAATTCACTAACACAAGGTCCCGTATCGTCGAAGGTCACTCCCTCCCTACACAAGCGACTGAAATAATTCTTTGACTCATAGATTAAGCAGGAAATTCCTCACAATCTGATATCTATTGGTGTAAGATTCTTGCCATTTGTTCATTTGATGTTTGTTAATTGTTGCAATTAGGTCTGTGAAGGGAATTTTATCTTTTGAGGGTTCCATTTCTAGTGCTTGATTTGCTGCCTGATCAGCTCTGTGATTCCCTATTTATACCAATATGACTGGGTACCAAGCAGAAGACTATTTATTTTTAGTAATTACATCGATCTTGTTTAGGATTTTAGTTGTTAAAGGATTGTCTGTTTTTCTATTTTTCAATGCAGTTAGTACTGAATTCTTATCTGTAAAGATGATGTGTTTCTTTTCTTCACTGTTTTCAGTTATATTCAATGGCTGATGCTTCAGCACTGTAGATTGATGCTTTATCAAGGAGTCTTTTTAATAGTTTATCTTTGTTGTGCACTGCAGCACATGCAACTTTATCTCCAACTTTGGATCCATCTGTATATGTTTCCATGTTTGGATTGTCTGCGCTTATAAATTAAGTACATTTCTTAGAAAGTTATTGCTAGCATCGCTTGACCATGGAACGAAACTCTGGATTCTAAGTATAATTTTTCTGATTAAATTTACAATTTTAGTTTCAGGTTTGAAACATAGAAATTTCTGATACTGTTTGTATCAACCACTGTTTTTTATATATATATATATATATATATATATATATATATATATATATATATATATATATATGTATGTGAAGAAAAATTTGGAAAAAACAAACAAAAATCCTTAAATGCAATTATGTTGTTTAAAATGAATGAAATGTCGACGTCTGACGTTTCGGTTTAATAAACTGTTGGGGCGCACCCACCTTCTAACTAGTAATGGACTGGTCCCTCTTATATAAGTCAGCTCTGGAGAGAGAGTGACAGAGCGTCAGAGAGAGAGAGTCAGTGTTAGCAGTCCAGATAAGCTTACCCGGTACATACCGTTGGACTATAGACTTTGGATATTGTTTCGTACTAACCAACCTTCGTTCTACTAATCACTCTATTGTTAATTGCTTTTATGAATATACCAGTATTTTCCTCTACGACTGTGTTTGTCTTGATTCATACACCGACACGCGGGAAACTCACAACATCTCATAAACCTTCTCCAGGACAATATTCATTAAAATACAATTCAGTTCAATTTGACAAAGACGATGGACATAAAAACAAGTCTTATCCAAATTTTCAGTTATCTGTTTTGGATAAGACTTGTTTTTATGTCCATCGTCTTTGTCAAATTGAACTGAATTGTATTTTAATGAATATTTTCCTGAAGAAGGTTTATTAAACCGAAACGTCAGACGTCGACATTTCATTCATTTTAAACAACATAATTGCATTTAAGGATTTTTGTTTGTTTTTTCCAAATTTTTCTTCATTCTGTCGGATCTATATCCTTTTACATTTGCTTACATATATGTATGTATTGGGGGAAAATGTATGACAAAGTGGGAAAAAGTTTTCGTGTGACGCGTTTCGTCCTTTAGGAGGTCATCGGACTAAATTTGTTTACTTTGATGCCACTACACATGCGCACGAATGAGGGATGCTGGGAAAAAAGGTTTTAAAAAAAGAAAGAGCTAGGAATAGGAACGTCTGTCGAAAATAATCGTACAGCATACAGGTCCAAAGCCCGAAGGAAAAAAAACCCGATACGAGTAATCAACTTACTAAAAAAGTGCTCAATACAAAAGTAGAGCAGACCTAGTTAAACCTAGAGAGCCAGACAAACCTACCAAGGTTTCAGCTTCGTGGATCGTCAGGGAAAGCTGATATATATAGATATTAAAGAGAAGAGAGGAGCCGCAAACGTTTTTGGTTATAATGTGGATTTTACTATACATTTATTATACTTTTCTTTTCTTTTTTTTTTCATATTTCTGCTACACGTGTTTCCGGTTCTGCGACCTTCATCAGGCAAAGAGTAATTATTTCCATATATTAAAAGGAATTAATTTTCCTTATGTTTCCCGATATTTAACTATTGAAACCGGAAACACGTGTAGCAAAAATATGGAAAATAAAATATAATATATATTTAAAAAATCTACATAAAAAAAAAAAAAAAACGTCTTCGGCTTCTCTGTTCTCTTTAAAATATACACTTTTCTCTCGTTGCAACAACTATAACATCTCCTTTACACACACACACACACACACACACACACACACACACACACACACACACATATATATATATATATATATATATATATATGATCGCCCAGGAAGCTTACTAAGAGTTACAAGAGGAGGAGGTTGCGGAGAAATGATAAATACCTAAGTCCTAAATGGACAGAGTGAATAGTAGACAAATTGTTAAACCATATGAATAAAAGTTTTTTTTTATTATTAAAAACAGCACATGACGGGAAGGATACTTGGGATACATAGGATACCAAATTTGACTTTTAAGATCTACAAAAAACAGGAAGATGTAGAGAGCCATGATCGCCCGCAAAAAATTACTAAGAGTTACAAAAAATAGAAGGTTGTGGAGAAACGATAATCGCCCAAGTCCTAAAGGGAAACTATATATATATATATATATATATATATATATATATATATATATATATATATATCAAATATATGGTGCTGTTTAATTTATATTACAGTGAATCATTCATACAAAAAGTAAATTAGTAAAGTTAATGATATAAAATAGTGAATCCACTTCGATAACTAAATTTTAAAGATGTAGTAACCTACTAATTATTCGATGAATGTTATGATCCTTGTTTTTTAGGTCGTTCTTAAATATTCAAGTACTTTCGACGTGCCCTCCGGTCATCATCAGACATGGAAACTATTACGAATCTATCAAGACCCATTACAGTTTATAATTTGAAAAAACAAGGATCATAACATTCATCGAGTGGTTAGTGTGTAAATGCATTTTTAAAATTTAGTTAGTGAAGCGATTTCGCCATTTTATATCATTAACTTTACTAATCTACTTTTAATATGAATGATTCATTGTAATATATATATATATATATATATATATATATATATATATAGTGGTCATTAGTCAACGGCCGGAGGCGACAGTCTGTTACATGTTAAATGCAATCGTCAGACCATGAGCTGACGATAGCATGAAACGGATTGTTGCCATTTGGGTGTTGACTTAATGACCACTTTATATATATATATATATATATATATATATATATATATATATATATATATATATTACAATGAATCATTCATACAAATGTAAATTAGTAAAGGTGGCATCCGAGAAGAAAAAAATAAAATTTGCACATCGGATCAGTTCTTTAGTATTTGTATCCGTTATTAATAACACATTAAAAAAAAAAAAGAAACATATTTCGATTCGTATTATATTTTTTCGCCTCGATGCTATCTGAATTTTACCCACGAACAAAATAGTTTCCATGCCTGATGATGACCGGAGTACCCGACGAAAGTACTTACTTTTTATATGAATAATTTTATTGTAATATATATATATATATATATATATATATATATATATATATATATATGTGAACCAGCATACACATTGCACTTTCTAGTGTGGTGTTATTCATTTTCATTAAAATTCACTAACCACTCGATGAATGTCATGATCCTTGTTTTTTTAAAATTATAAACTGTATTAGATCTTCATTAAATATGCTAGTAATTTCGACGGGTACTCTGGTCATCATCAGGCATGGAAACTATTGTGAATCTATTAAGACCTAACACAATTTATAATTAAAAAAAAACAAACTAAAAACAAAACAAGGATCATAACATTCGTCGAGTAAGTAGTGGGTTAATGTATCTTTAAAATTTTATATCCTTAACTTTACTAATTTACTTTTTACATGAATAATTTTTTGTAATTTATATATATATATATATATATATATATATATATATTTGGTTTCTCTCTAGTGTGTTTCTGTCATTTTCATTAAAAAGTCAAGGATGAAAATATGGATTTTTTTTACATCTACGTAATGAGACAAAGGAAAGTGAATTAAAAAGCAAAACGTGTATATAAATTAAATCTTCAATAACATTTCTTTAACATGAAAAGAATTGTATTGATGATTATTAAATCGAGTGCCTAACAATAAACTGTGGAAGTCTCAAAACAAATTCGTTGTGTAAATTAATTGAAATAAAACGAATAATTCCGTTATTATTTACATTTTTTCGTATTTTACTAATAAATTATGACCCCGTGCACATGTTAGTAATTCGTAAGTCCATTCCACGAAGTCGTTCCTCGCGGATTGATCACAGATTATCGATTGGATTTAAATCAGGAGAGATTCCGGGGCAGTCATTTTCATACGCTTCCTTGGAGTAACGTCCATCGCAGACAATAGCAGTATGACAACTAATCGATAGTTGAGACAATAGTGTCTGGGTGTGATAATATTCTGCTGCAATCACGGATGACGCAATATTTTTCAATGGCAAGCAGATTTCATGATACACCCCGAAAATATTACTGCCCAACACTCCAAATGACCTAATCTGAGGAAAAATAGAAATCGATTACACCCTGTCATTCCAGTGGGTCTGAAACTGACCGTGTGTTGAATGAAAGGAAACTTATGCGGTTGTTTCAATTAATTTGCCCAAGGGTATATATATTGATAAACAGAGGTAGGTAGGATATATATATATATATATATATATATATATATATATATATATATATATATATATATATATATATATATATATATGGTTTCTATGAACCAGCATACACATTGCACTTTCTAGTGTGGTACTGTCATTTTCATTAAAAGTCAAAGATGAAAATATGGATTTTTTTACATCTACCTAATGAGACAAACGAAAGCGAATTAAAAAAGCAAAACGTGTATATAAATTAAATCTTCAATAACAGTTCTTTAATATGCAAAGAATTGTATTGATGATTATTAAATTGAGAAGCTACAATAAAAAAAATGACAAAATGGAATCAGTTAATCGAGCTTTTATTTCGGCCTGGGGTGTTTTAATTAAACAGTATTAATTTCATTTACCGGCCTGAATATTCGAGAATATCGTAGAAAATATGTTGAAATATTTCTCAGATTTAATCCATTACATATAATATGTTGACATTGTTTACGTTATGTTACGTTTCGGAGCAGAAAGAAATTATCGAGAAAGGTCATCGAATATGTGTATTTATAAGCAGTAATTTGAACTTTGCTAAAACGGAGCACGTCAGGCCAAATGACGGACTCCATACGCGATACAGGTTCAATTCCTGCCGGAGGACGAATATTTTCTACGACATTTCTCGAATATTCAGTCCGGTAAATGTAATTAATATTGTTTCCATACAATAACGTATAAACAGAACATATATATATATATATATATATATATATATATATACCCAAGTATATAATTGGTGTATACGGAATGAATTCCAATAACTAACAATTACTATTCTTAAAAGCGTGCTCAATACAGAGTAGAGCAGATATAATTATTTATTTTTAAAATTTATAACATAAATATGTTATAAAATCACTACAAAAATTGTCATTATCAAGTGATGATGTTGAATTCAACATCATCACTTGACAAGACACCGGAGCTGTTGAAACAAAATGGCTATTTTTGTAGTGATTTTATAACATATTTATGTTATAATTTTTTTAAATAAATAATTATATATATATATATATATATATATATATATATATATATATATATATATATATATATATCTTAGTTGTATTTTTTTATTTGACAATTCAGAGTAAATTTTCTAATTGGGGGTCCTATTTGACCAAATAAAATCGATGATTTAAGTTCTCTGAGGACTTGTCCTTATAAATAATATAAAAATCAACCATTACAAAAAAAGGATTTCTCAAAATTCATAAAATTAATTTCCACAGAATTACTGGGGTCTGCGAAACCATTCGACACCGTATGTCAATGATCCGACGAGTGCATTCGTGTGTAGAAGAAAGCGGAAGACATTTTGAACATTTGTTATCAGTTGCTGTGTTGAGGCCATTTGGACATATGTTTATATAGACATTTTATTTTGTTTTGATGTCAGGAACTCGCCCCAAACTTTGTAAAAGTATTTTTCAATTGTATATTGGATTGTTTATTTAACAGTGTCTGTCGTAAACTTTAAATTTAAGAATACAAAGACGAAGGATTTGTGGACATATGTTTATAGGGACTTTTGTCGATATTTTGATGTGAGGAACCCATGACCAAAGTATGTACAAATATTTCTGATACACCCTGCATATATATATTAAGTTATATATTAAATAAGTTATATATTAAATATATATATATATATATATATATATATATATATATATATATATATGAATATAGGTACATGACTTCATTATCCAAGTATTTTTTGGAATCTAAAAGATAAGAACAAAACACCTACGATTAAATGGAGTTTGGTTAAGAAAGCTCGTACATGTAACTCCCTGTATACCCCCCATGTTACCTATGCCTTAATGAAAAATTTGAAATTATTATATTTAAAAACAAGGCTGATCTCTTAAATCAAAGATATGAACTTACAGTAAATTGTAAACACCGTTATAAATTTAACTTAGTGTAGGGGTCGTATACTTTTAAATGATAATGATATGTCGCTGTATTTTTAATAGATTAGTATTTTTTATTGCATGATGGTCATACTTACGATATAAGTGTGTATTGTTTACCTGCATAGTGTTATTAGTGTTGGTGTAAATGTGTATATATTTATTTATGTGTTGGTTAGAGTATTTGCACTGAGGAATGTGTAGGTTGGTGTATAAATGTATTTATGTTTTTTTTTTATATATATGTGTGGGTGTATGTGTGGGGTGTGTGTGTATGTATATATATGTGAGTGTGTGTGTATATATATATATTATGTGGGAAGGTAAGGTAGATTATAAGAGAAAAGGTTAATAATTGTTGCTGTATGTGTGTGTCTATATATGTATGTGTGTATGGGTGTGTGTATATGTATGTATTTGTGTGTATATGTATGTATGTATGTATGTAAATATATATATATGTTTGTATATATATATATATGTGTGTGTGTGTGTGTGTGTATATATATATATATGCATATATATATGTATGTATGTGTGTATATGTATGTATGTGTGTGTATGTGTATATGTATGAGTATGTATATGTATATGTATGATAAAATCACGGCAGTATAATGGTTGGCCAGCATGGTTCGCTAGATTAGGTGCGACTGAGTAATGAGTTCGTTCCTCACTGGGTACCCCCTAATTTCGGCTTTGTGCCACGATATATTTGTATATATATATGTATGTGTGTGTGTATGCGTGTATGTATGTGTGTATATATATATATATATATGTGTGTGCATATATATATATATATCTGTATGTCCTATTTTATTGTGTATGTGTATTCATATTTAAGTATATTTCTGTTTGTATGAATGTGTTTATATATTTGTATGTTAGACTATATGTATATTGCTGTGTGTTGGTGTTTGAAGGTATATTTATGTATCTATATGTTAGTTTGTTTATATATGTATTTGGTTGAATGTTGTTGTATTTTTATGTATGCATGTATATATGGGTAGTTGTTATTGTAGATAGATATATTTATATATATATGTTTATTTGTAGATATTTATGTATGTGTATATATATTTTATGTATGTTTGTGTATGTATATATATGTGTGTGTTGGCACCTATTATGTATGAGTTTGTTTGTGTGTATGTGTGGGTATGGAAACTTTGGTATATCATGACTGTTTTTATATATGTAAGTATGTGTGCATAAAAGTCTATGTGTATATATGTGTGTGTATTTAGGTTTATATGTATATGTCCGTGCATGTGTACTTGTTATCATAGATATGTATATGTACGTATATGTTTATGTTTATATATTTATTTGTATGTATTTCTATATTTATATGTATGTATGAGTGTATATTTATGTGTGTTAATTTGTTTTTGCTGCCGTGTATATATATATATATATATATATTTTTGGATTTCTTTATCCTGTTTTTCTTTGCCAAATATATAATGAAACTATTATCAACTTATATGATTAATAATATATATTTTTATTGATATTTATGGTTTTAGAATTTTCGTTTTAATATATTAAATAATATTATTTTTAACCATTTTTATCTTTGTATATTTGCTCCCTTAAGTTATAATTCAATAAGTGGTTAGCAGATATTTAAGTCTGAAATATTTACTGGTTGTGTTTTCTGATTGTCTATGTCATTGTCTGTGGATGTATGTATGTGTATATATCGGTGTCTATGTGTATGTAGAGTGTATTCACATTTAACTGTGTGTGTGTATAAGTGTTAGTTTCCACGTCTCCTTTTTTCATAAAGGGCTGTAGAGATGTTCATGTATTCCCCCACCTCTCCCTTTTTTTTTAATGTGTGTGTGTGTGTGTGTGTGTGTGTGTGTGTGTGTGTGTGTGTGTGTATCTAATTATGTCTGGGTGCTTATGTATTATAATCTGATTGTGTTTTTGTTGTGTCGCGCGTGAGTTTAAGACCATATTCACAAACTTTAAAATAAAAACGGAAAAGAAAGGGAAAAAGAAAAAAATGTATATACATGTATTGTCAAATGACCGGATGTATTGTAGCGTCTTGTCTTGTCGAACGTAATTTCAATGAAGAAATGAATTGAATATACATATATATTTTTTCTTTTCTCAATAATTTTGTAGTTTTTAAACTTAATAGTGATTAAATTTGGATTTTAAAATTGCCAGTTTTAATTTTAATATTAAATTTTATCATATAAATTTATAATTATTAGTTAGTATAAATTATTTTTAATATTACACGTATTTAAAGATCTGAATAGCTATTATAGAAGGATTTCGTTGTCAAGCTTTTGAATCTTTCTATACTTCGTTTTTGATTGGTTATTCTAGCTTTTGTAACAATGTTTCCCCCTAGTGTAGGATCGTTAATTAATCTGAAACTTTTAAAACCATTTATTTTCTTTTCAACATCATCACTTGATAAGACACAGAGTGTGTTGAAACAAAATGGCTATTTTTGTAGTGATTTTATAACATACTTATGTTATAATTTTTTTATAAAATATAATTATATATATATATATATATATATATATATATATATATATATATATATTGCTTAATATGTTGTAATTGTCATCTTTGATAATAGCTTAAGTTAGCCGAAAGGTTAGATTGTATTAAAAAAAATATGGATCAATATTGTGAATTTCTTTCTTCGTTCAACGATAATGTTATTAAATTTATCAGACGTTACGAAAAAAATTTACATAAAATAAATAGACAAAACTTGTTTATATTATTTAATGAAACGTGTATGAATATATATATATATATATATATATATATATATATATATATATATATATTGTAAGCAAATATATGGATATAGATCCGACAGTATGAAGAAAAATATATACGGAAAAAACAAACAAAAATCCTTATATGCAATTATGCTGTTTAAATGTTAATATGCCAACGTTATAATAATGATATAAATATGATAATGTTAATTATATTTTATGAATGTCCTGAAGATGGTTTATTAGACCGAAACGTCCGACGTTGACATATCAACATTAAAACAGCTTAATTGTATATAAGGATTTTTGTTTTTTCCGTATATATTTTTCTTCATATATATATATATATATATATATATATATAAAACATTTTTATGCTTATACGTTCTTTTTATAGATACAAATATTTAAGTAAATGCTCTGTTTATAATAAACAGTATTAAACAACATTTACCGGACTGAATGTCCGATAAATTTTCGGGATTCAAGAAGATAGAAGATGGCGATTGACGTTGCATTTAAATTTTTGAAGATTGTAGTTATCACGGAAGCAAGTAAAGGGAAGGGAGTTCCACAGGTTGGTAGTGCGAGAAAATAATGGGACTGTTACATTTAATTATTTCAACAATAAAAATGGTAGGATCTAGATGCCAATATAGTACCACGCTTAAATTCATGTAATCGTGGCACCAGTCAAAAAAGCTCGTCAGAGAAATTGCGATGAAATATTTATAGAAAAGAAAGGAGGAAGCTATGTCACGTCAGTGAGAAAGTGACTGAAGTTGAGATCCCAAGTTTGGATCGTTTACATTACAGATCTTTCTTTGGATTTTGTCAAAAACTTCGAGATGAATAGCAGGAGCACCAGACCAGACCAGACCAGACCAGACCAGACACGCCAATAGAATTTAATCCACGGTCGAATGGTGGATTTGTAAATGGGCAAGATGAACTCTGACAAGAAAAAAAACGAAGGTACTGTGTGTTGCTCTTAGAGGTTCTAGCATCAGCCATACTGATGACGGGCAGAAAAGTTTCTCTATATTGATTAAATGAGAGCAGTTTTGTTTTGGATGCATTAAAATTTACAAGCCATTTTCTGTCCCAGTTAACCACTGATTTTCTTTTTAAGGGAAGTAACCCGCTTAACTTTGTCAGTTTTGACGGATTTGCTATTGGGACAGGCGTAAATGGTAGTGTCATCAGCATAAATGCCTACATGGGAACAGATGACATCAGGAAGATCAATGGTGAACATCAGAAACAGCGTAGATTGGATTATTTGCTACAATTATGGGATAAGTGGGTTTAGTATAAAGCATTCATAGATATAGGCAATGAGGACATAGGAATCAATACTGCATAGTGATTGTCTGTTAATGCCTGCAGGTCTGAAAAGCGCTTGTGGTATCAAACTGACAATCGCTATAAAGAATTGATTCGCATAGCCACAGTTTTTTTTTTCTTGTTTTAGTGTGAGAAACCCACTCCCAAAGTTTGTAAAAGTATTTACTTTTAAAAAATAAATTTCCATGATACATATTGTCTACGAAATTTCTCGGCCATTTAGACCGGTAAATGTAATTAATACTGATTATTATAAACAGAGTATTTACTTGGATATTTGTATCTATAAAAATAACATATAAACAGAAAGTAAATTAAAATAATTGCCGGACTTCCATTTCATAATATATGATGCCATTTGTTTACGTTAAGATACGCTTCGAGCAGATATGAGCGTTGGAGAAAAATCGTGGGAAATTTGTTGTTTAAAAACAGTAATTTAACTTTGCTAACCAGCCGCTTCCTCTGTAACTAAATGGTATAGCACGCCAGGCTATATGACTGTTCTGTGTAGGATATAGCTTCGATCCCTGTCGGAGGACGTATATTTTGTACGAAATTTCTCGGACAATTTTAATTAATACCGTTTATTATAAACATAGCATTTACTTAAATAATTGTATCTATAAAAATAACGTATAAACAGAAAATATCTTAAAATAATTGTCGAGCTTTGTCCATTTCATTATATATATATATATATATATACATATATATATATATATATATATATATATATATAAAAGAAAGGATGTATTTTGATTTATTACTTCATCAGACAGATTTTGTTACTTAAACGTCATTTTTAGTGGGCAGCCATATTTGATATATTTCGCTGTAGGATTTGCTTGGTTGGCAAGGCTGATACGTCGCCGAATCAGGTTTAACAATAGGTTCCCACTGCCCAGAAGGACGCGGGTTCGAATCTTGCAGGAGACAGCATATTTTTTTTTAATCAGATTTCTTGAATATTCAGGTCGGTAGAGGAAAATAAATGCATATATTGTTTAATAAATTATCGGTGCGTTTACTCAAATATGGGTATCCACTAAAATTAACGCTTAAGTAATTATATATTTAGTCATCTATAGACATACTGTTTCGCTGTATCACAGCTCATCAATGTGGCTAGATATGAGATCGCTTCAGGTCGGGACCGAAACCCAACAGATTTAGTATCAATCGGAGATTCTAACCCCGACGCCAGGCAGAGAGTAAGGTGAATTTTTGCGTATATATTTTTTCATAAACGCACCTGTAACTCAGAGAACTCAATCGCTAGGAGAGTCTTGCATCATCAGCAGTAATAGTGACTGTTTACAAATTCGCTCCTTACTCCCCACAGTGCTCGACCGATTAAATTATTTTATCGAGAGCTAATATCGTCATCCACAGACAAACTGTTTTGCAGTATCACAGCTCATCAGTGTGGCTAGACATCCTATCGCTTAGAATAAAATGTTCAAATTGATGAATGATGGAACCGAGTTCGGATTCCAGTCGAGATCGTTACATTTACTTTTGCGCAAATACCCTTGGGAAAGGTTTAAATCAATCCCTTCTTCCCTTAGCTATAGGTTAAATAGTAAGGCGTACTGGACTCTTCAGCCTTGGTTGGCAAGCTGTCTAGAAGAATGACAATTTTGAATTGAAAATAGGCTGGGTATGGAACAAGTAACACTATCGTAAAAGATTACTTGCAACAGAAACCACAGCAGCAGCGTCTAGCGTGCTGAGAGCTGTCACCCATACCCCGCAGGAGAGGCTACGGGCTTAAAAGTGAGTCTGAAGCCCTGAACACTATAAGTATAAAGTTTATATGCTATGTTTACCGTGTTTAAGGCTTTATGAGTCGCACTACGGTCAAAACAACTGCTGGTTATGCGCGGTGGATAAGTTGGGGGTGGCCCTTAAAGCAACCGTCAGTTTATTTTTGTGGAATAATTTCACTTCAAAGAAAATGATACGGAACTAATTTGATACAAATTCTAAAACATCATTGAAGTTATAATTCATTCATTTCATAACAATTCAAAATAATATTTGACTTATGCAACGTGCTGTCTTTCTTCGGCACGAGATTAGACATGGCGCCAATATTCAGAGAACTTAAAACGATTACTTGGTTACTTATTATAGTGCATCGTTTTTCTTACGATTATTGCCGCGTGACGCCAGCAAGAGTTAGTGTATTATTTAAAAAAATTAGCTCTAAATAATTGACAGCGCCTTTTTGAAGCCATCTGTCTTATATTATTGCCAAAGACGGTTGTTCTTTTTAGGTTTACACAGTGATTTTCCAAGCGTATCTTAGATGTGGCACAAGGCCGAAAGTAGGGGGCACCCATGAGGATCGAACTCACTACACAGTCGTAACTGCTCTGGCGAGACAAGCTTGTTAACCATTACACCGCCTCGTGGTGTCCCTTTTTACGTTTACATAAGTAGCGAAGTGATCATTCTAAGTAACGTGGTTAATTAAAATAAGTGATGTGTAATTTTATTGTAATAAAATATTAATAATACAAATAAAATATCTGATACATTAATTTTCTGGTAGGTTTACAGCGACGTCAGATTGAAACACCAGTTCACTGTATGATCACCGAAGTTAAGCAACATGGAGCCAGGTCAGTACGTATGTGGGTGACTACTTTGGGATTACCAGATGTAAGCTTGGATGTGTGGGTTATGTAATTGATAATAGCTCATCTTAAAAAGCCTCGTCATCTCGAGACTTTCATATGGATGTGCAGCATGGTGCCAGACCCGTTCAGAAATATCTAAACGATCAGCTGTATAGAACCGCTTCCTAAGATCAATGGTGAAAAAAGGCTTTGAGCAAGTGAAGCCTGAGGGTTTTTGTCAAAGACAATCCTTTGAACATTGTGGACTGGGGATAACAAAATAATTATAGACTGGCGTTCTATGCCTTAGCTCTATGAGAAGAATACAAACCTATTTACATGAAGAATTGCTGAAAAGTTATTCCTAAAATCTGACTAAATCAAAGTGTGCTCAAAAGCAGACATTTTTGGAACCTTTCCCAAGTGATATGTGCTATATCTTGTCTGAAAGTCACAGGATTGATTTCAGCACTGGTCTAACTTTGTCCAAATTCAAATTTTTAGTCACAGTATAAATCATTTGAAGTTAACCCAAGCTTACACATGATTAATCATTTATTTTTAGATAATCAGGTCTGGATAGTTGTTTTTTTTGTGCCTCTTTTTCAAGTCATGTCCTTAAATAGCTGTTTATAAATATCTAAACTGTCAGCTGTATACAACCGCTTCCTAAGATCAATGGTGAAAAAAGGTTTTGAAGCTTGAGGGTCTTGGCAAAGACAATCCTTCTTTGAACATTGTCGTTTGGCACTACAGAATCACAAAGAATTGTACCAAATAAAAGAAACCACATCACTTGAGGACTACCAACAGCTGTAACAACTAAAATGGATAGCACATGTAACCTGAAGAGAAAATAATGACATAATCAAGATGTTAACATTCCACACCACTTCAAATAGAAGGTTTGAAAGGAAACCGCCATTGATACTGGAAAGGGAGATAACTATTGAACTTGAGAAACCTATTTTCCTGAAAAATTGTTTTAAGAAAAAGGTTTGATAAATTTCTACCAACAGCAGCACTGGCTATTCAGCCAATGAATGCCAAATGTTTACTTGTAAGGAAACGGCTAATATTACCATTTAAGATTAGAACAGATACTATGCTTTGATCCTTGCCAGATAGCCAAGGAATAAAGAAAAGTGTTGAGTAGCACTGGCTGCTCAGTCAATGAATGTCAAATGTTTCCTTATAAGGAAATGACTAATATTACCATTAAATATAAGGTGAACAGATACTACTCTTTGATCTCAGTCTGATAGCCAAGGAGTGAAGAAAAGTCTAACATGTAGCATTGGATGCTCAGTCAATAAATGCCAAATGTTTCCTTATAAGAAAACGGCTAATATTACTGTTATGGGGTCCACCCCTTTTTCCTACAAGTGGAATCGACCAGTGTTACTTGGACTGTTGTCGTTAAATACACAGAGTCAGTATACAGAGATGGACAGATTGCGATTGAGTTGGAGGTAGAGTAATAGTGTGAGGTAACCGCTTTTAGAAGTCACATTTACAAGCACGTAGACTCTAAGGAAGTCCTACTTCGAGACTGTATATATATATATATATATATATATATATATATATATATATATATATATATATATATGTGAAAAGTGTATATAAATATATATATATATATATATATATATATATATATATATATATATATATATATATATGTATAATTATTTATATATTATATACAATACTTATTAGAAAGCGCTCAATATCAGAGATAGAGCTAACATATTTGGTTGGATAGATGTGAGTTCGTGACCCTGGGTTTCACGCTTTAGCGATCGTTAGACAAACGTCAGACAATAATATATATATATATATATATATATATATATACACACACACACACACACACACACACATATATATATATATATATATATATATATATATATTATTGCTACTAACCGCGTTCCTGGATTTACTAACAGTATTACCCATTGTATTATTGTGTAAATACATTTATTTGTTATATTTAATTCCTGCGTTTGTCATTCATTGGAGACCGAATTTCATCTCGGAATCCACAACAATTACCATTTGCAAGAAAAATCAATGGAATCTTTGAAATGTGCTCCTTCCCTTTGATATGTTAATCATTTTCATTTGATACATTTTTTACGGCTTATCAACCCTTTGCAGGTTATTTAAAGTCAGAAAATATGTTTAGATTGTCCGATTTAAAAATTTTTTTTTTGAGATAATGGTTTTAGTGATACTAGACTTACTAATGAATCCATAGCTGAGGCAAGAAAATGTGGTTTGGTTTGGTTTGTTTTACAGCATATCAATTTCAATGCGTTATTTAATGTTGACAAGATAATAGCCTCATCAAATCAAAACTTTCATATAGATGTTATGCATATGACATCCAGAAATAACTAAACTGTGAGTTTTATATAAACGTTTTCTAAGATCAATGGTTAAAAAGGATTTGAGCAAGTGAAGCCTGAGGATCCTGGCAAAGACCAATCCTTCTTTGAACATTGTGGACTTGTGATACAAAATCATTATAGACTGGGGACCAGAAAACAAGAAGCCACAGAAATATTTATCGATTTATAAAAATGGAGTTTGTTTCAATTTTGAAAGCAAAACGACTTCATTTGATGTCAAATTTTATCCTCATCGGGTCGAGATATTTATGTAGATATTATGCACGTCGCCCAACCCGTTGAGAAATATCTAAATTCTCCGTTGTATGCAACCACTTTTTCAGATCAATGGTTAAAAAAAAATGTTTTCGCGCGAATGAAGGCTTTAAGTCTTGCGAAGTGCTTGATAAAACTTGATAAAATTGCAATAAATTTCAAACTATTTATGAATCGCAATACATTCGATAACCACCATGAAAATATGAAAAAATTGTCTCTACCATCT
>CAHIKZ030000515.1:0-72500 GCA_903632075.3 Acanthosepion pharaonis | reverse complement strand
AGAGCGATAACAGTGTTGCGGGCCGGTGTATGCGTTGAGAGATGAACACGTGTGTCTCCCACAACAAGCATGGCGGACTCGGAGTGTGAGTCCACATAAACAAATGTAAATAAACCACAAGAACTTATATATGTACGAACAAATGATAATGTATTAGCAACAAAGGCATACAACTGACATAGACAATGATGTATGACAGAAAAAATATTAAATTCGTTTTGATCCAAAGTATATGTAGTGAGTGAATGTACGTACGTACGTGTGTGTGTATGTGTGTATGTATCGTTCATGCTTTTCCAAAAGGGGACGCGTTCTCCTCGAGAGTGTACATGTTGGCGGATAAGATCTGAAGAGAGCGATAAAAAATTATCGCAGAGTATTTATAGTCCCGAGAGCGTCTCCTAAGAGCAGTCTTGAAAATTAGGAGGAGGTAACCTGACAGATATAAGTAATTATCAACATCGTCACAAAATTCTTATCACGTTCAAGTTCTGTAAATGTATACATCTTTTCTCTTAAACACACACACACACACACATATATATTTGTTTTCACTCATGAAAAAATTGTTACTATTTTTAGTTTTGGGTAGGTTAAAAGGAAGTAGCTTTGTGTGTGTGAAGCAACGCGTATTATTTGCTGATAATAAAGAATAGGTTTGCTGCTGCACATACGTTTAGGAAGAAGATAAATGAATATTAAATTAATAATGTATTAACAATAAAGGGTGACGTATACAATAGAATACAGTTTTGTTACTAAATAATGAACATTAATGGAGAAGACATTTAAGCTAGTGAAATGTTTGCTTATGTATAGTTTGGTAGTTTGGTGTAGGAGAAAGCCCTAGAAAAATTGAAGTGAAAGGTGCGTACATACGTGTGTGTGTGTGTGTCTTGTTCATGCGTATCCCAAAAAGGGAACACGTTCTTCCGCGAGAAATTTACATGTTGACGTCTATGCGAAAAATTGAGAAAAAGAGGGTGAGAAAAGATATCGCTGAGTATTTATAGTACGGGAAAGTTTCCCCAAGTAGTGGTTTCGAAAATTAGCAGGAGATAACCTGATAACAACTAATGAACTTGAGAAAACCTGCTTTCCTGAAAAATTGTTCGAAGTGAAAGATCTTATAAATTTCAAAAGAAAGAGGCACTGGCTACTCAACAGTGAATGCCAAATATTTCCTTATTGGGAAACGGCTAATATAGACATTACTATTAACACATGTCCTGATCGGCCGTTTCACATGACTCCCGGTGTTTTGAACAGGAGTAGAGGTTTATCCCTTGCTTCCTCTTTCGGGTTGGATTTCCAGTTCTTCCTCAATTATTTTTTATTCTCTTCCACTCCCACTATCTCCGTGCAGCTTAGTGGCATTATCGTCTTTCTTGGGGTGAACTGATTAAAAAAAATGGCGACAGAATCACTTGAAATCTATATTCTATGTTTCCGGATTTTTCTGTCAAACATTCCTTGGTGGAGTCGCATCTCCGTCAGTCTAAATCTTTTCTTCATCTACATTGCTTGATTAAATAAAAATTAAATTAAATTTAATTAAATAATGGAATTTCAAGTTGTTAGTTTCTGTTTTTGAAACATGACAATTCCTGTGTAGCGAAGGAACCATATTTTTAAATCAGATAAGAAATATTATATATATATATATATATATATATATATATATATATATATATATATATCCTGTCTTTTATAGCTCTTAGTAAATTTTGTCTTTTCGCTATCTCTTCTAATCCCCGTTCTGACAACCATTTACGCAGTCTCGTTTAGCAGGGATTATGCGTTGTTTTATTCCACCTTTTTTGCCTTTAATATGCCCTGTGAGTGTCAAATTTTCCAAGCCCTCTTTCCTTATTATATTCTCCGGAAAATCCAGCAGTCTCTTTCTGATGTTACATAAGTGTCCGTTTTGTTCCCATTTTCTCTAAAGCTTCGTCGTTGCTCAAATGTTCAGTCCATGATATTCCATTTCCATTACTATTATCATTACCTTGTACCCTGATCGACCAGTTCAAATCTGCCGCCGTCTTTTGAGCAGAAGTAGAGGTTTATCCGTTTTTTTCCTGTTTAAGATTGAGTTGCCTGTTCTTTCTAAAGTTCTTTTAAATTCATTTTCACTCCCAGTACCCACTTGCGTTTTGCGGGCATTATCACCTTGCTTGGGGTGAATTGACAAAAAACATGGCGATAGAATCACTTGAAATCTTTCTGGATTTTTTCTATCAAGTTGGTAATATTACATCTCTGTTTCAGCATTAAATGACCCATGAAAAGTTGATATGTCTTTAAACAGACAAAATCAAATTGTCGTTGTTGCCGGCATTGCAGTCTTGGGAGACCATTGATTTTTAATGCTCCACAATACACATTTAGATTTAAATTACCAACAATACATACTTATAGTCAAATTCCCAACAATACATATTCATAATAAAATTACTAACAATACTTATTTATAGTAAAATTACCAACATTATATTTTATAGCAAAATGACCAGCAATACATTTTATCTGTAGTTGAAGGCATGCATTTGCGTTTAAAATGTATTTAGTTGAAGCCATAAAATTGTTCAAATTATTTAGATTTTGGCATTAAATAACCCATATAGTTGTTGATATGCCGCTAAACAAAATCAACCACCTAAAAAACAATATGTTTGAACTTTCATGACAGTAATCGATATAATATCTGTGGGGTTAATTCACATCATAGCAGCAGAAATTAGCTTCATGTTCACGGAGTTAAAAGCATACTAGACAGGAAATAAAACATGCACGAATAACCAGAAAAGCATGGTAAATTGTATGTTGATTTCATTCAATTTATTTATATTTTTCTTGTGTATATTGGTGTCTGTCTTTTTTAGTTTACAATTGTTTTATGATATATGTGATAAAAGGGAGAAGTTACTCCATAGTATTACAAGACATATCACAGAGGTAGCAAGGTTCGTGTTGAAGGGATTTAACGTCTTTTGACGGGATGTCCATATTTCCGGCAGGAACAGTTTTTGTTGAGAGCTGGGAGTATTTTTATCATTTAAATTTTTTTATTTAATTTATTTTATACAACGTTTTTATGTTATTGTTTTATTTTATTTATAATTTTCATTATTATTATTATTTTATATTGCATTTATTTATAATAATGGCAATTTCCCTACATATCCTACAAGGGTATCTCGACACGGTGTAATGATTACCAAATTGTCATTTTAGTATAATTACGACTGAGGAGTCAGTTCGATCCGTAATAATTTTGGTCTTGTGCCGAATCTAAGCAACGCTTAGAAAATACTATATCCTACAATTTCTTAAATAAATCAAACTGTATCCCAAAATATGACTCCAATATAAAACACACATAAAACTGCCTCTAGAAATGATGTAATGTAATGCACAAATGCTGAGTATCATCTACCATGTATTCAATTGTGAAAGCAGAATAACGCATATATTTTTAATACTTCAAAGCAAGAAAGTTAAATTTCGACATAAAATGACCCACAAGGTGTTGATATACCATTAAACAGAAAAATGAAATAAAATAAAATCGTCGTTGTTGCCGGCATCGCAGTCTTGGAAGACTATTGATTTTTAATGCTCAAGAATACTTATTTATAGCAAAATTACCATCAATACTTAGTTTTTAGTCAAATTACCAACAATACCTATTTATAGGAAAATTACCACCAATACTTATTTATAGCAAAATTACCATCAATACTTATTTTTAGGAAAATTACCAACAATACTTATTTATAGGAAAATTACGACCAATACTTATTTATAGTCAAAGTACCATCAATATTTATTTATAGTCAAATTACCATAAATACTTATTTATAGTCAAATTACCAACAATACTTATTTATAGTCAAAGTACCATCAATACTTATTTATAGTCAAATTGCCAACAATACTTATTTAGAGTCAAATTACTATCAATACTTATTTATTGTCAAATTACCAACAATACTTATTTATAGTCAATTACCATCAATACTTACTTATAGTCAAAGAACCATCAATACTTATTTATAGTCAAATTGCCAACAATACTTATTTAGAATTATTATTATTTAAAATGACCATAGTCAAATTCTGACTGGGTTTCACTTGCGCTTTTTCTATCAATACTGTCAGCGTATTGCACACATTTGGCTGGGAGGCATGTACCCGGTATACTTTAATGAAACTTTATTTAAATTATTTTAGTCATGAAATTGTATTCAAAATATTTAGATTTTGGCATTAAATAATCCATAGACCTTGATATGCTGCTAAAGAAAGTCAACCTACCGAACAAGAAGAATGAAAGATTTCTTTCATGATATGAAACTATATAATATCCTATAAGTTCTTAAAGAAATCAAACGGTATACCACGATCTAATATTATAAACTTACAACATAAAACATACATATCACCGCCTCTAGTAATTATGTCCACACAGACATGTATATGCACAAAAGCTGAGTATCATCTACCATGCATACTACTGTGAAAGCAGAATAACGTATAGCATAGTTTTATTACTTCAAAGCTCCCAAGAAAATTAGATTTCGGCATTAAATGACTCTTAAGGAGTTGATATGCCGTTAAGCAAATAAGTCAAATCAATTCCCTCCACTTCTCAACCAGTCGACTAAATGTTTTTACCATCACAAACTGGTTTTGATGGTCTGCTGAGCCGTTTGTAATTTTCAACTTCCTCTCGTCCTTCTTTGAAATGTGTCAGCCATTTGCAAATTACTGCTTTTAATGAAACATCTCCATTAATGTTCCTCAAAATACCAATAATATCTTCAGTCATGTCTTCTAGTTTTTTACCAGGAATTGTTGTTCATGATGACGGCCGTCTTCGAGTATAGAATCCAGAGGTTAGCAGTGAATATTTCGAAGACAGTAGGGAAGCGTTGTTCAGGTTAGTAGTGGATATCCCGGTAAAGTAGCAGAGCGTAGTTTAGTCGATCTTCCTTCTTTTCTTTCGTCTGACAAGTTGGCACTGGACATTCGGAGAGAGTAAACAAAATGGCTGCCTTTATACACGACGGATTGAATATTTTACGTCTTCTGATTGGTTAACCTTCTATTGGTGGACTATAAAGTGAGTCAAGTCATTTGGGCTTGCTCATTAGTAAACATATATAGACAAAAAACTGCAATAGGAATTCGATGTTAGTTCTCTTTAATTTTGGCGGGATTCCTGTTGCTCTAAATCAAGGCAATAAAGCCACTAAGATGCAAAGGATTACTGGGCGCGAGGAAAATAAAACATTATTAGTGATAGAGAATAATAAATAATAATTAAAAAGTCAGAAGATAACGACTGACTTTGGATTTAAATATTTGAAGATCAAAGTTGACTGACAGAGTAAATTCTCAAGAGAGAAGTGTGAGAGATGATACTGCTAACATTGAACTTGCGGTCATATATAGCAATTTCAACTCTAAGATTATGATACCTTACTGCCAATTAGACTTGAATTCATCAAATATGGATACCAAAGAGGAAAGCTCATCCGAACAATTACCATGAAAATATTTATAGGAAAAAGCACAAGGAAACTACGTTATGGCGGTCGGAGGGCAACTGAGGCCGACATGCCAGTTCAGTACCGATAACATTGCAGATTCTTCATTATATATTATCAAGACTGTGTAAATGCATAGCAGAAGCACCAGGCCAGATGTGTCATCAATATTCAATGCATGGCGAAATGTTAGACGTTTAAATGTGTAAGATGGATCCTGGAGCGAAAAAATGTCTAGTATAACACAGTGAAACACCTTTTCTAGCATCGGACCTAGCAATTGATTCAACGCAACCTTTCCACTTCATGTCAGTGGAAAACATTAATCCGCAAAGACGCAAAGAGCCATTTTCCTGGAGGTTATTATCAGCCACGCAGAAGGACAACTAAAAGAGAGCAGTTTTTATTTTGGACGTGTTAAAATTAACAAGCCATTTCTTGCCCCAGTTAACAACAGATTATAGATTATTTCTGAGAGCAGCTACCAATTTGGACATAATTTCTTTACAACATTCTTTTTCTACGAACGGTTTTTAAATGCCCCTCGTATGTGGCAGTTGGTTAAACCAGGCGATGATGCCACAAAGACGCAAGGGGTGAAAGAGAATGAGAAGACTAATGAGGAGAGAAGGGAAATAAAGAAACAGGTTTCAGGAAAAGGGAAAATGACGATTGGCTTTGCGTTTAAATATTTGAAGATTGTAGGTGGTGGGGAAGTAAGAAACTGGGAAAGAGTTCCACGTGCGAGAAGTGCGAAAGAAGAAATTCTCCGAATAGAACTTACGGTTACATCTAGATAATCCAACACTAAAACTATGTGACCTAATTGCCAATCTAGTAGTAAACTTCAATTTATGCGATCGAAGTATCCAGGAAGAGAGCAATATTTATGTTGCAATAAATACAAATATGTGGCACAAGACCAAAAGGTGGATTGAGGAAAAAAAAGAATAGTCTTCTGTCATATAATTAAACTTAGCTAGACCACAATGAGTGATCCAAACATACCACAATATTCCTTACACCAAAACAACATATTCTTACAAACCATTCTTACTACATTCACCGTAATGCCTCATGTCTCTATTCTTAGTTCGTGCAAGAAGTGCATGTAGTAAGAATGATAACTAAGAATGTTACTGCATGCACGACTACATACACATCCATAAAGTCCTAACTAGTCCCGATATGTACAATTCTTGTCTGTTGAGGGGATAAAACAATAATTTCAAAATATAAACCTTAAAGTGGAGACTTTTGGGGTTATTGGCCCACGTTCGATGGCGTTCCTTCGGAGGATTGGCAGGATGGCGTCTCGATTAAGGGACGATCCTCGCGAAACGGAGTGGCTCTTGCAGTGTGTCTCACTGGCGATGGTGCGAGGTAATGCTTTTTCCATTATTGCGGCTGGCAGAAGATTGCAAAAAAAATTGTTTATAGCTACAAAGTGTTCTCAAAGCAAAGGAAGTATTCGTCGCAGATTACTTCCACAACACAAAGAAAAATCACTAAAAGTACAGACTCGAATATCGGGGGTGGGGCAGAAAGAAATGCTGAAAACTCGATTCGTTGGTACTATCTCAAATCACAATGCGTGTAACCAGTCAGAAAAAATAACTCACTATCTAACAAACGCCGTAGCCAAAAATGCCTGAATTTTCCGCTGTCGAATCGCGAACACCAACTGCTTTTATCGGCAGAACGTATTTTTTTTATTCGTCGACAGCTGGGATAGGATGTTCAGTAATTTCCATATCAAAATACTTTTATAGCGACTCCTGCGACGGACTTGTTTTTTAATTCAAATATTCCATTTTCAGCATGTTATGCGGAATACGTGCCTTTTTGTTTGGTAAGCAATTTTCTTTTTTGACACTTGTTCCGTCGTAGAATACACGCGACGCGCTGCTGCTTGGTTTGACGAGGTAAGTCGCCGTTTTCTTCGCTATAGTTACTTTGTTCAAACTTTTTTTTTTTATTGTAAAAAACTATTTACAAGAAACTAAATAAAATAGTGTTACTAATATCCCACGAAACGTTAATTGTGGTAGCAACACCAGTTAACTGGACGAAATGAACGCGGGACTTTAATAATATAAAACCGTTATTCGTCCAAACACTCACTGAAACATAGACTCATTTAAACACAAAAACAAACACGAAAATCATATTCGAAATATGAAAGGCGTCCCGCATCCACCAGAGAACTGACATCTCTGGTCACAAAACGGAGTTGGGTGGTTAAAACTAAAGAAAGTGGAGGCAAAAATAAAAGGGGCCAATGAACATAGATCCCCTTGCTAAGTTGACTTGAAGATGGATATTTTTTTTGGTAATGACATAACAAATATGTGGCATAAGGACAAAAGAGTGGATGGGGAAAACAGGATGATCTTCTGTCTTATAATTAAACTTAGCTAGCCATAATTACTGAACTAAACATATCACAAGATTCCTTACCCCAAAACAACGCATTCTTACTACAGCCACCATAATACCTCAGAGTCTCCATGAAATTCTAACTAGTCTCAATTATGTACAATTCTCGTCTGTGGGGCGGAGGAGGAATAAAACAATAATTTAAAAATTTAAACTCCAGTGTTTATTTACAAAATGATTTAAGAAGGAGAGCACATTAGAACAGTTGCTATAAAAAAATATTTATAGAGAAGACCCGGGGAAGCCACGTCATGGCGGTGGGAAAGTGACTGAAGTCGAGATGCCAAGTCTCGGAAGTCTACGAGAAACAAATCCCGAGATGATGGTGAAAATGAAGAGCTTTTAGGATTTTCTGAAAATGAAAACGATAGACAGAAACTCGGAGATTTTGGTAATAAGGAATATTTATATAAACGGTTAACATTTTGTGTCGACTATATTTTTTCTTTTACCTTTGTGATTTAAAATTTATATATCTGTGTTTATTCTATGACGTAAATAGGTTCGCCTTGACAAACTTCCTCAAGGAACGACACGTGTTGGCATAAAAAGGTTTTCCTTTTGTCTTTACTCATCTTCCTAGAGATGGTGTCTCGATGAAAGCGTTCAAGCTTCCTGTGCTGTGAGCAAGTTACTAGGAGCAGATAGGTTAGCCTATCGCCCGGTTCGTACTCCTTCTAGGTTTATTGTAATGGAGTAGAGTGTTATGCATTTTTTCCTGTTAAGGATGGGGTTTACCGGTTCCTTTTTATTCCATGGCATTAAAGATTTAACTCATCAGTGCCTTCGAGGGTAGCAGGTTTTTAATAGTTTTCTGGTTGCTGCATTCCAACTTGTAGTAAAGAGATCGGACTCTTTGGCTGCGCTTACAGGGTCATCTCTGGTCAACAGTGGCATAATATCGGTATATTTGCATTGTCATGTTGCGCATGGATAGGTGTTCTTCCAGTGGGCAACCCTGTGTCCGCATTATGCTTTAGTCTTAGCCACCTTCCAGCTGATTTGCATTGCCATAGCCGATGAACACTTAAAATTAGTTTCACTTTTTTTCCTCCTTAAACATCTGTCTTCGTCCTCCCTGTTCTTTTATTGTCCTCTCACCTTAATAATGTTTTCTTTTTCTTATATTCTCTCACACTCAACAACACTTTGCGTCTTAGTGGCTGTATTGCCTTGCTTGGCGTGAAATGATCAAAAAATGTTTAAGTACATAATCAATAATTCTTTAACCTACTGATAAAAAAAAATATTTTAAACAACGTATAAACAAATCTACAAAGGCTGGCGTAGGTTTCATCTTTTCCAGAGGACACATTTTGTTTATTTAGAATTCTTCAAACGCAGGCCAATAGACATAATAGGAATTGTTTGATAAATAAAAATGAGGCGTCTGTTTAAAATAAGAAGTGTTCACTATAATAAAATTTGAAGTAATATATATATATATATATATATATATCAAACTGACATCAAGGCAAATATATATATATATATATATATATATATATATTTTGCCTTGATGTCAGTTTGTGACCCTGGTTGAAACCCAGGGTCACAAACTCACATCACTGCAACTAAATGTTAGCTCTATCACTGATATTGAGCGCTTTTCAATAAGTACTGCGCATATATAGTTTATAAATGATATATATAAAAATTACACATACACACATATATGCATTTATATACAAACATCATCTATCTATCTATCTATCTATCTATCTATCTATCTATCTATCTATCTATCTCAGTCTTCTTTCTGTTTATCTCAGTCGGTTCATATCTATCTATCTATCTATCTATCTATCTATCTATCTATCTCAGTCTTCTTTCTGTTTATCTCAGTCGGTTCATATCTATCTATCTATCTATCTATCTATCTATCAAATATTACAGAGAGAAGTAGAAATAGTTTGAAAAAGGATGATGAGTGAGAGACAGAAAGAGAGCGAAAGAGATAGAGAGAGATGTAGTAGAGAGAGAGAGGGCGATAGAGCTGTAGAGAGTGAGAGAAAGAGAGTGTGCAAAAGAGAAGGAGTAGGGAGAGTGTGAGAGAGAAGGGGTAGAGAAAGAGAGAAAGCAAGAGAGAGAGAGAGAAAAGGAGTAGAGAGAGATATAGTGTGAGGTAGATAGTTATATAAAGAGAAATAAAGAGACAGTGGCGGGCAAGTGAAAAAAAGAAAAAAGAAAAAAAGAAAAGCAGAGACGTCGGCAGATGGCGCTTAAATATGGCGACGAGTCATTTTCCAGCCGTTGGGCGGGTGAGGGTGTCGACAAGTGATGAAGAATTTTGAGGGAATTTGCTTGCAAGAAACCAAAATCACTGGGGAATTGGTTCACTCTGACAAATCTCTTTTGAAGACAGGGAAGAATTTTCAAGATTAGGAGAGACCGGGTTAATGTACGGCGTGGAGGACAATCGGTTCGGACGAAAGAACACGAAGAGGAGAAGGAGGAGGAAGGACAGGAAGAAAAACAGAATGTTCCAGAAGAAAGGAATAAATAAGGCCAATAATAATAATAATAATAATAGTAATTCAAAGTGATCGCCCAAACTAGGCCATATGATAGGATCTAGTATTGGTAAACAACAGGGAGGAAACAAAAGATGGATAAATGTCTCGACCCATACTGAAGAAGCTAAGGAAAATGAGCAATATGAAGATGACAGTAGTGCTAGTCGTTGTCGGAATACTAGGAACGGTTCCGAAGAGCTTAAAGAAAGGGCTGACGGAACTGGAAGAGTCGGGATCATCCAGAAGACAAGATAATTGAAAACAGAATATTGTATTATGAAGACTTCGTCATAATTTACGACTTGTGTGCGTTTCTGGTTGTTTGGTTTTGTTTAGCGGCATATCAACACCTCTATGGGTTATTTGATGCCAAAATCTAAATATTTAGTACGCAATTTTATTTTTATTTTTTGAGATAATAATGGTTTTAGTGATACAAGTCTTACTAATTAGCCCATAGGATGGGGAGAAGAGGTGGATTCATCCATTTCCCAGGGGTATTTGCGCGTAAGTGAACCCAACTTGAATTGGAACACGGTTCTCCGATTAACAATTCCGAGCCATTATCCATTACACCATCCGAACATCCAATCTTACAGCACCTGCTATTCCAGTGCGGTCACCCACCTAAGTACCGACCAGTTTCGACGTTGCTTAACTTCGCTGATCGTGCGGGAACTGATGTTTCAACTTAATGTGGCCGTAAGCTGAGTGGTGTGAGCATCCAATAATAATAATAATAATAATAAATTGGTGTACATTTAAATAGAAAACGTGACATCGAAATCTGATGTCGCTTTGAAATAGTAAAAATGCTTTCCAAAAACTAAGCCAAGTATTGAGAGACAGGAAGCTATCGCAAGAAACAATGAAAAGATTACGGAATTCTCTCCTATATAGAAGTGAATGTTTCCTTACTGATGACGAGAAGTCTAGAGGAATCAGAAATGTCGTAGCTCTACAAAAAGAAGCTGAAAATGCCATGGCAAAGCAAAAGGAGAAAGTCATAATGAAAATGGAAATAATTAGAACGCTGACACCCGGAATCAGAAAGAGGCAGTTGACATTTCCTGGAAACATGTAATGAGAAAAGAGGGCTTGGCGAATCTGTCACTCATAGGACATATTGAAAGCAAAAGGGACAGGGGAAGGCTGCAGGTCAAATAATAATAATCATCATCCAGACAAATTGTGAAAAATCATGTTGAAAATACATGGTGGAGCTTAAGGCCGGCAAAAAAAGAAAGAAAGTTAGATAAAATAAACTAAGTAGGTACAAGGACCTCGAGATAGAAGCCAAATGAGTGCGGCATCTCAAGACAACGGCTTTACCCGTTGCTCTTTGGGCCTTTCCGAATGATCTCAGCAGAGTTACTGAGAAACTGAAAATCTTCGTTTTAAAACAAAGAAAAAAGTACTGAAATATTATGGGATATATGTCCTCCTAAGATGGCAGTGAATGCTGGACAATCTTCCCAAAGATGAAGAAGAGACTTGAAGCAAGAGAAATGTGGTTCTACAGAAGCATGCTGAGGATACCCTGGAAGAAAAATTAAACTCATACTTAACATCAGGAAGGAACAGTTTCACATAGCGAGGAAAGTGGGCTGGGAAAATCTGATACTCACAGAACAGATTGAATGTAAGTGGGACAGTGGAAGACAATGCATAACTAACTTAGTGAGCTTGAGTAAATGGATGGCGAAATAGACCTTGGGAGAAAGACTGTTGTAGACTAGGACTCGGCATGTTTCCTGCTCTTCCCTACTACTGTGACAATGGACTGTTCCTACTTATAAATATGGCAAGTAGCTATATTAGAGTAGGATTTGAGGAGTATTTGATTCACTCAAGTTTTTCCTTTCTATGGGGATTTTCCAAGCGTAGCTTAGATGTGGCACAAGGCCGAAAGTATGGGGCCCCTATTGAGGATCGAACTCACTATTCAGTCGTAATTGTTCTAGCGAAACAAGCTTGCTAGCCATTACACCATGTCGAAATGCCCTGTTGATTTATTAAGCGTAGTTTAGATGTGGCACAAGGCCGAAATTATGGAGCACCCAATGAGGATCGAACTCACTATTCAGTCGTAATTGAACTAGTGGGACAAACTTGCTAACCATTACACCACGTCCGTTCCATGTATAAGTATTTAATAAACTGCTTTTTTTTCGCTACCTTGTCTTCGGTTCATTCGATATACTCTCTAATTACGGCCTTCCTAATTATTATTAGTTGTAGTAGTAGTAGTATCTATAATTGTATCTTCCTAATTATTATTATTAGTAGTAGTAGTGTCTATAATTGTATTATTAAGAGGCATTTTTTTCACAATGATTTATCCTACAAGTTATTATTGAAAGAAGTAAGAGAATACAAATGAAAAGATTCAAAACGAGATTTACATTTCACTGAAGCAGACGTTAAACGCATGAGATCATTATCACCGCCCACCTTTTCTTTCTTTCTTTCTTTCTTTCTTTCTTTCTTTCTTTCTGATTAAACCCAAACGGCGCCTCTAATATATCTTTTTACGTCCTTTTTTCCTCTTAATGAAAACGGAATGGTTCATTTTTTTTTAATCTGAGGTAATGGCAGGGCGTGAAATAACTGGTTACTCATAACCCCACACTTAGATTGTATACTTCTATATGGAGCAACACGTATAAAGAGTTTAGACGTACCCACCCACAAATGAAGCTAGCCGGAAGTAAACAAAATTGTAACGGGTAAATACTTACCGTTAATTTGTGGACAGGGGACAAGCACATTCTTACACTGTATAACGCAAGTGTTAACTTACCGAGAACCAAAAACAACGATAATAATAATAATAATAATAATAGTAATAAGAAGAAAACATTTCAGAAACTAGGTAAATACAAAGACAATGAAATAAAAATCATTTGAATGTGGCCGCTCAAGACAACAACACTAACTGTTGTTACTGACGGGTGCTTTGGGAATGATATCAAAAGGTGCAAACAAATATGTGGATCAAATTCTTGGAAGCCCTAAGACAAGGACGGTGTAAGAGTCCCGTGCAAACCTGAATCTATGATAAGGATCCCCCCCCTCTAATACATCTTAATTTTAATAAGGTAGTATTCTTATAAAATACAAATTTTATTGTAACCTAATTATGTCCAATAATGGATCAGATGCAATATAGGGGGATAATTCAACTAGAAAAATTGAAAATAAAATACAATGTATCTAAATACAAATTAGAGACATGTCATAATAGATCATTTTTTCTTAAATAAATTAACAATGTTTTGTGGACATTTTTAAAATCAATTGAAATTTTTCTTGTTAAATAAATCAATAATTTAATACATTTAACATTATGGGCAAAAATAGTGAATTTTATACATTGTTTTTACGAGATTTAGTCTGAGTAAAACAAATTCATTGATTTGGACGAAAAAAAAAAAGACCCCAGAAGGACATAAAAAAAGCGCGAAAATATTTTTATTCTTTAATAATCAATTGTTTCATTTGTAACGTATGTAAATATAGGTAGAAAAATAGCAAATGTTGATAAGATAATGAGTCATCAAACAACTGCCCTAGGCCTCTAAACAAGACCCCGTCTCCCAGTCGCGGGGCTGGGGGTAGTACGCGTCGGTTTTGTCCTAAGATATATGAATTACAAAAACTTATATTCATGGGTGTTTCTCATATCTTGCATCGATTTCTTTCTATATAGTGACCACAATTACATGCTTTTTTTTAAAAATTTATTTCTGACTACGTGTCAATTCATGTGTTTGCATCTAAAGAACTTGTTTTCTCTTGATGATTCTGGTTGAGACTTGGGAGTATCTCGCAGTGCACAAAGCAAAGGCAAAACATAAAACATAATAATAATAATAATAATTGTTCTTATTATTAGAGGATTAGTTCAACTAGAACTCTCTTGCGAAACTACAACAATCAGTTTTCAAAGATACCTAGAAAATACTGACGATTGGATGATGATCTGTGTCAAAGAACGTGAAAGGAATAAGAAACTTTATTCGATAATAAAAGAGGCCAACAAATTGAAAAAGGAATTTCAAGAGAATGAAGAAGAGCAAATAAACCTATTCCATGGCGAAGAACGTAAAAAAAAGGAAACATTCAATAGAACAAATACATAAACGGTGGCAAGATAAAATTCTTCATGGCCAATATTCAGCCCGTGTCAAAGAAGCTGATGTAGACAAACCCTAAACCCCATTAGTGGTTGCTTAGTGCAAGGTTAAAAACTGAAACCAAAGATGTTATTCTTGCTGCCTAAGACCAATTCTTGCTAACTAGAAATTACCATGTAAACAAACTGAATATTCATGTTCACCTGAAAGGCAGCTTTTGTTATGAGAATCCAGAAAAAATGACAATCTTGTATAAGGCGACACGATATTAGCGTCCACAGAATGTAAAATATGGTATGACAGGTTAGGTCAATATCTGCACTGGAAAATCTGTGACTTTTATAGGAATGAAACTTGCAGAAATTGGTATGAACACCACCCAAACCCGGTTACGGACATAGGACCTGTAACAATTTCATGAAACTTTACAATGAACACAAAGTTAATCCAAGCTAATCGCCTGAGACATCGTGATCAAAGATCACAAATAAACAGAATGTGCTTTCTTTCTGATATCGCAGTTCCTGCAGATTGTAATGGATCTTTGAAGATCTTCGAAAATCTATGAGAAGATTTTTTTTTAAGCGTTTCACCCCAAGCAAGGCGAGAAGCCATTAGGACGCAAGGGGTTACAGAAAATTTGGAGCAAGATCAGATAGGAGTGATAGAGGAAAAGATGAGAAGGATAGTGGATAGATCAAGGCAACTGGAGATGTCGATTGACATTACATTTGAATAGCTGGAGATTATAGCTCTCAGGGAAATTAGAATGAGGGAAGAGAGTTCCACAGGCGGGAGGTGCGAGACATGAAGCTATTGGAGTAGAAGAGACGGCTACATTTAGTAGTTTTGACAGTGAAAGAGTGAGAGCGTGATGCCAGCCTCGTAGGGCGCTTGAATTCATGGAGTCTGGGAAACCAGCGAATGCAGCTCTTCGGAGCAATTGCCATGAAAGTATTTGTAAAAAAAACAGAGGGAGGCGACGGCGCGTCTGTGTGACCAGCCAATTCCTGCCCCAGTTCACAACCGATTGGAGGTCCTTTTCGAGACGCACGGCCAGGTTAGTTTTGTCAGTGACACTAGATTTGTTTTTGAGGCAGGAGTAAATTGTGGTGTCATCCGCGTAGATGCCAACTTGGGAATTTATGGCGCCAGGAACGTCATTTATGTAGATAAGGAATAGAGTGGGGCCTAGAATGGAGCCTTTAGGAACACCTGCGTTCGTGGGATAGGAACTGGAGGAGAATCCATTGAGAACGACCTTCAGTTCACGGTTTGACAGGAATGATTGTATTAGGTCAAACAATCGACCCGTAATGCCATAACCATGGAGATTGCGAAGAAGGCTGGCATGCCAAACCCTATCAAATGCTTTGGAGATGTCTAGGGCCACGGCACGAGCTTCCCCGTTATTTTGAAGAGCTTGGTAGACAGTTTCAGTGATGGCTGTAAGCACATCGGCTGTAGATCGGGCAAAGCGGAAGCCATATTGCTTGTCTGAGAGCAGATCATGGGATGTAAGGTGGTTAACCACTTCGGTACTGATTAGGGCTTCGAAGACTTTGCCGAAGAGGGGTAGGAGACTGATAGGATGGTAGTTAGAAGGGTCAGAGGGGTCACTAGAGTTCTTGAAGACAGGAACAATCAAAGAGGACTTCCAGCAGTCAGGAAAACAAGATTCCTTGAGGCAGTAGTTATATAGTTTAGAGACGGCGGGTGGCAGTTCAGGCGCGCATTTCTTCAAGATAATGGCTGGTATCTCTATCACTAGCCTTGTTGGGGTCTAAATTGGAGATAATGCCCAATACCAAAGACGGGGTTATGTGTAACCCACTCAATAAATGCGGCATCAAGAATTCCAGTTGAGGTTGGAGCCCTCAATTACATTGGAAAAGTTCTGATAGACCCATTGAAGGGATCTCTGATAGCCCATGCCTTAAATAAATATAAAAAAAATGTTCTTATAAGTATAGTGCACACCTTACAAAGGGATTTATCAAGGTAAAGTATGTGTTATCTTAAGTTGTTTTACTTTTATTTTTTTCTCTAACCTTACCTTAGGTCTATGTTTGGGGCCCGGAAGGAAATGAGTAGGAAATCAAAGGAATAATAAAAATAATAATAATAATAATAATTTGATGTACAGGGTACCTATAAAGTCTCTTAAGAAATTAAAAATATTATTTCAAAAGCAAATGAACAGACACATAAGTGGAAATTTAAAAAAAATTAGGAATAGATACTGAAGTTTGTTTTTAACTAATTTAATTCACTCTTATATAGGTACTATTGTTACTCCAGGACAGAAAGTTAGAATGTTAGAGAGGGCGTAGATCATCTTGAATAAGTTGGAAAATTATCCTGAAATTATATATATATATATTTGAAATTTATTTTAATCCTTCATGAACTTCCGATCCTTGGCTATGATTAATTAATGATGAACACGTCATTTTTCATTCTTATTGCTCAAAATAGAGTCCAGTGGTGTTATAAAAACGATTGAAACGTAATCTAACAAATGGATAATTTTTCTTTTACACCCGGTATATATATATATATATATATATATGTGGGTGTGTGCTTGTGTATATATATATATATATATATATATATATATATATATATATATATATATATATATAATTTAATCTCTTCAAGTCTATGCTTAATCTTTATCTCATCTAAATTATCTAGTAAACTGCTCTTCTTATCACTTCTTGCAACATCGTTCAGTAATTCTCTATCTCGAGTGGCTCTTGGGCCCTGTGTTGGGACAGCATTCATAATATAGATATAGAGAGAGAGATAGGTAGATAGGAAAAGAGAGGGAGATAGAGAAGGAGAGAGTGAGTGACAGAAGGAAACGGAGGCAGGAAGAAAAAGAGAGAGAGCAAGCAAAAGAGACAGAGAAGTGTAGAGAGAGAGAGAGAGACAGAGAAGTGTAGAGAGAGGGACAGAGAAGTGTAGAGAGAGAGAGTGAGTGAGAAAGAGAAGTGTAGAGAGACAGAGAGAAAGAGAGAGAGAGAGAGAGAGAGAGCATACGAAATTCTAGTTTTTAATTGGGCGTGACCATCGATGTTGATGAAAAAGGCTTCGTATCCCTGTTTATGGAGACAACTCCACCTTCGATATATAAAAAAGGCATTGTTTGTCCCTCGTTTTTTTTCTTTCTCTTTTGTATTTAATTCATGTCGTGTAAACGCATTTGCCGTGTGAAATGGTGATCTCAAAATCATGGCATTAACCTCCCGAAACAACCAGCTTCATCTTTTTCGCTTAGGACCCGCGCTTAGTTGCCCAACACATTCTCAGCCATTAGAATTAATTATTTATTGCCTCATAACCAGGCTCTAATCAAATTTTATTTAACAAAAAAGCAAATTCATTAAACTGAACAACAACAAAAAATCACTTCCAACAATCTTTTCCAATAACGAGAACTCGAAACAAAATTCAACCTTTCAACCCATTGGCATTTACTTTCAAAGCCGCAGCCGACATCCGTTTCACTGGCAAATAGTTCTCTTCTTATCCGGCCCGAGATATTAGCACCCTGATTAACACACCAGCACCCGCTTCCAGCCACATTTTCCCCGCATCATCTCCTACCATAATAAGCGTATCGACCATTTTTTTTTTGTGGCGATCCTCTTGTACTCTTTAGCCAGCCAATATAAGAAGCCATTAATTGATGTGCGGTCGTCCAGTGACACCGGCGTCTCTTTGAGCGCGTTTCCGATTAAGTAATTATGGACAAAGGGCTCAGCCTATCTTTGGCCAACCTTCCCGAAAAGAGATTCTACTGCCGTCGCCCAACGTCTGGCACTGTCACCACGAGTTAGAGTATGACAGGAAGAAAGTCCAAATGACGGTTTAGGATTTGCAGCGTTCTCATTTTCTCTTTCTCTTTCACTCTTTCAGTCCGCCATTTTTTTTTTTTTTTTTTTGCAGCTTTCATTTTGATCCTCTTTCGTTTTTTCTTTTTCCCGGTCTTTGATTTTTGTTCGTTTTCTTTCTTTTTGTTTTGATCTTTCGTTCTATATTTCGTCTTCTCTTTCATTTTTCTTCTTTTTGCTTTGCCGGCTTTTTTGCCTTACCTTTTTTTTTATATCCGCTTTTTTTTTCTCTTTCATTTATTCCGTATTTTTTTCTTTTTTTCAATTTCTTCTGTTTTATTTCTCTTTTTATATTCTCTATTATTTCTCCATTTATTCTATATTTCTTCTTCTTCTTTTTTTTCTTGTTTCTATTTCTCCTGTTTTCTTTCTTTTTTTCTTCTATTTTATAACCTTTTTCTTTTCCAGATTTCTTCTTCTCCTTCTTCTCCTCCTCCTCCTCTTCCTCTCCCTTCTTCTTCTTCTTGTCCCTTTTCTTCTTATTTCCGTTTCTTCTGTTTTCTTCTATTTTATACCTTTTTTTCTTTCTCCGCTTTCCTTTTCTTATAGTTGTTGTTGTTGTTGTTGTTGTTGTTCTTCTTCTTCTTCTTCTTCTTCTTCTTCTTCTTCTTCCGCTTTTTTGTTGTTGCTGTTGTTGTTTTTCTTCTTCTTCTGGTTTCTTTCTTTTTTCTTATATTTTATACCTCTTTTCTTTTCCCGCTTTGTTGTTGTTGTTCTTCTTCTTTTTTTTCTTCCATTTTCTCTTCCATTTCTCCCCCATTTCTTCTTCTTTTTCTTCTTCTTCTTCAGTCAAAATCCAAGTTTCCCCGCTCTCTCCTCTCATCCCTGTTGTAACGTCAAATCAATATTATATTAATATTGGCAACCCCCAAATTGGCTTTGTACGGTTTCACGCTGTCTATCCGAATTGTACGCCATGATTGATTCTTTCATATCAATTAAGTTGAATTAGCCTTGAACGGATGACAACGATCGAACATTAAGGGAAAAGTGCAGTACTGAGTGCCCAGCGGCGGGGACGACACAGGAAAGACCATTAACAGCAGTAACGGGTTTTATATTGTCGGCATGGAACAGAACAGGCCTTATTAGACAAAAGAAACGACCATGAGCTTTCGTTTGGTTCGGGAGAGAAATGTGGCGCGTAAAGGAGCAGTCAGACGACCATTTCATGAATTAGCTCCCCTGGACGAGTCTACGGAACGGGAAGCCTAATCCTGACCTGGGCGGCTAGCGGCGGTCTCACACTATTAAATATCCACGCAGTTGTCCGCTAGGGGGCAGCAATAACAACAACTGAGGCTGTTTGGCGGTGGTAGTTGTGTTTGGTGGTGGGGGTGGTGCAGTATTTGGAATACAAACAGTAACAGATGCAAGAGAAAGATAGAGTGGGGAAACAATGATAGAGCTGCAGACTGGGTAAAAAAAAAAATAGAGGTTTTGGAGGGGGGGATGTTATCCAAGATTGATCGGGTTGACAGTGGACTAGCCTGACGGTGTTTTCGATCGCTGAAAGTCGGTCTAGGCGAGTCAACAATACAATTAGGCCCTTGTATGGGAAGAGTCAAGACACATCCAGGCGGAAAAGGTATTTATGGCGGAAAACTGAACGGAAGGTGTGCTTTGAATCTGCCGACCCGACACAAGACAGCGCGAGGAGAAAACGCTCTCCGTCCAGCTTTTGTGTCTATACAATTGAATAAATTTGTACACCCCATAAGCAGACAGAATTTTTTTTTTATCTTATTCCTTTCCCTTCGGTCACCCTGTCGTCCGGCGCTGTAAAATATGCAGACTGTGCCTCTTAATAGGGGGTAAGAACCCAATGAATAGTCCTGGGTAAAATTATGCACTACATCCGGTAGGAAGGACTCTGATTGGGAGATTGAAGGTTTTGAGGAGCGTGGAACCATCTCTTAACTGCTGTCGTACCCAGGTCCACCCTGACCCGGGGTGATAAGCAGCGATTAGGGTCCCAGATATGGGCAAATAGGGAACCCCTTATACAAAAATTAAAACCACGAATAAGTATAAAAATACATTTTTATAGTAAAAATATCAGCAGTACATATTTATAAAAAAAATGACTTTAAAATACATTTTATATTAAAATGACCAACAATACATTTTTGAAACAAAATCACCAGCAATACATTTTTATAATAAAATTACCAACAATATATTTTATAGAAAGATTACCAATAATAAATTCTATATTAAAAATACCAGTAATGCATTTTATAGGAAAATACTAGCGATTTTATAGTGTTATTTTATAGTAATATTATCAATATATTCTATATTAAAAATACCTGCAATGCATTTCATAACAAAATACCAGTAATATATTTTTATAGTAAAATTACCAATAACATATTTTATATTAAAATTACCAGCAATACATTCTATATTAAAATACCATCAATGCATTTTTAAAGCAAAACACCAGTAATGTATTTTTATAGGAAAATTGCCAATAATATATTTTACATTAAAATTATTGTTATACCTGCCGCACCTATTCTATTATTAATAGACTATCCCACACATAATATGTAGTAGTAGTAGTAGCGGTCGCCAGTTGGGCTCAGTGGTGTTGAGTGAGTCTGTCGGACATTGAAGTATCAACCATTACAACTAGATTGCTGCGTCATTAACTCTTATTTTCAAGTTCCTAACGTTTTGTACGTCGAACCTAATTTAGGACGACTTATTGAAATACAAGCCTCCACTGTGAAAACTACCCTACAACAATTACCTTGTGAGGAAAAATACGGAAATTATTGACCGAGCCGTAATTTTCTTCAGTCCTTGGACATCGGGCTGGGATCAAAGTGCAGCATCAGTTCTCCGGATCTCAAAGTGCAGGCAGTCATTGAGGGAGCAGCCGGTTGATATTTACAAAAGCCTTCTCTTAAAACATTTTTTCGGGAAAATACGTTTATCATGCCCGTGATCAAAGTGCACGATTTGTTTTCCTCTCAACGATCAATGATAATATGAGCCATATACTTATAAGGAAACATTCGGCATTCATTGACTGAAAGGTTGGTGCTTCTCGAATAACGCTTTTCTAAACTTTTTGGAATATCGGGCTGGGATCAAAGTGTAGCATCTGTTTTCTTCATTTCAAAGAGCAATGGATAATATGAGCCTTATACTTATAAAGAAAACATTCAGCATTCATTGACTGAAAAGTTGGTGGTACTCAATGTTTTTTTAAAACTGCTTGGACATCGAGTCAGGATCAGAGCGTAGTATCTGTTTTACTGATCTCAAAGAGCAATAATAATATGACCCATATTCTTGAGGAAACATTCGGCATTCATTGACTGAAAAGCCGGTGTTACTTGAATAATGCTTTTCTAAACTTTTTTGAACATCGGTCTGGGATCAAAGCGTAGCATCTGTTCTCCTCATCTCAAAGAGCAATGATAATATGAGCCATATTCTTGGGAAACATTCGGCATTCATTGACTGAAAAGCCGGTGTTATGCTGATGGAAGATGAAAAGGTTTCACTAATATAATTGATAAAGAGCAGTTGAGTTTTGGAGGCGTTAAAATTAACAAGCCATTCTTTGTCTCAGTTAACAACTGTAGGTCAGTTTTGAGGTCAGCTACCAATTTGACCTTATCGAACCGATCAGGCTTACTATTAAAGTGTAAATAGTTGTGTTATCAGTATAGATACAGAGTTGAGAACTGACGACATGAGGAAGGCTATTTATGAAAATTAGGAACAATATAGGTCCAAGGAGAGAGCCCCTGGGAAACACCTTGTATTAATGCAAAAAGATCAAGAAGAGTGGCCATTCAAGTCAACTTTCATTTCACGATTTGATAAGAAAGTCTGAATCAGTTCAAAAATTCATCCCAAAATAACATAACCTGTGAAGAGGACCAGTATGCCAAACCCTGTCAAATGCTTTCGAGATATTCAAAGCATCAGTCCGAGCTTATCTTCTTATCTAAACGTTGATAGCTTTCAGCAATAATCGTTAAAACATTAGCAGTTGAGTTGGAGAAGCGAAAGCCATATTGCTTATCTCAAAGAAGACCCTGAGAAGTATGATGCTTAACCAGTCCAGAATTAATTAGATCCTCTCGTAATTTACTTCTCAGAAAACTTAAAAATGTGATTTGTAGGTCGGGAACACTAGAATCAAGCAGACTCGAAGGTTTAAATATCTGGAAAGCGTTCTGACAGAGCACGATAAATGTGACACTGAGATCTGAAGACGTATTGGGATGGCCAAGGACGCATTCCAAAATCTGGGCAGAGACTCAAGGTGACGGAGATGTGGTTCTACAGAAGGATGCTAAGGATATCATGGACCGAACATATTAGGATGGCCAAGGACACATTCCAAAAGCTGGGAAGAGTATTGAAAGACAGGAGGATTTCTTTGGTAACGAAGAAAAGAATACTGAGCTGTTACGTGATATCTGTCCTTCTTTACGGCAGCAAATGTTGGACAATTTCCTTAAAGATGAAGAAGAGACTCGAGGCGACGGAGATGAGGTTCTCCAGAAGGATGCTAAGGATATTATGGACCGAGCGTGGGAGCAACGATGAGGTCTTAGAGAGGTTACAAACAAGGAGGAGGCTTATACTTAACATCAGGAAGAGGCAGCTGAAGTTTCTGGGACACATAAAGAGGAAGGAGGGCTTGGAGAATCTGATACTCACGGGTCGAATAGAGGGAAAGAGAGACAAGGGAAAACGACGCATGACATACCTGGCGGGCTTAATCTAGTGAATGACAGAACATGGCCTGGGTGAGGAAACAGAGGGAAGGAGCTTGTTGAGAGCTGCAGGGGATAGAGGGAGGTGGAGAGCCATGATCGCCTACGTCCTGAAAGGACACGGCATACAGAAAGAAAGTAATTTAATAAAAAGACGTAAAAGGCTAATAAGTAGAAGGTCGATTGTTATAAGAATCAGACGGTTCGTCTGAGATTCTTAAAGACTGGAACTACAGAAGGGAGATTTCCAACAAGGGGGAAATCAGGACCCATGGAAGCTTATGTGATTCCATAGAATACTGAGAATATCATGGACTGAACATTTGCACAACGAGGAAGTTTTTTTTGTTTTGTTTTTTTAAAGAAAATGGGGACAGAAAAGAAAGTTATAATTAGAATCTGAAAGTGATTTGAAATTTTTGAATAACGAGGAAATACGGTTCGGAGAATATAACACTTACAGGATATTTTGACGGTAAGGGGGAAACATCAAGTAGCGTACGTAACGAGTCGTGTAAATGGTTGACAGAACAAGGACTGGGACGGGAGTACGAGGATGAGCATTGCTTTCAGCTACAAAGAATAGGAAGTTGTGGAGAGCCATGATCATAAACCCAGTATAACCGCAGATCCTCTGGAATCTTACATCCGATATGACGCTTTCGTTATTTAGCTAAGTGAGATTTCTTTCTAATTGAATAAATGATTGAAAGGAATTAAATAATTTTTCCAAGTTACATTGTCATTGCAACCAGGTTTTCAAAAGTATTCCATTGCGTTTCAAATGGTCTAGTCATGGTTCGGAGTCAGCCATTTTGTCTTTACTGTTGCATCGTCATTAATAAGCATTCGATTCACCATCAACAACGAGGAAAAATAAAGAAATATTTAATTTGAGTAGATGTTGATATTTCAGTTTTATTACAACGATTCTGTGTAAGACTTTGGGAAGAGTAGGCGTTGATATTTCAATGAATTTTTTTTTTATCTATCTTCATTTTTTGTCTTTTCGTTATTGCAACGTTACTGACAGAGATTTTGAGATCAGTGGACGTTGATATTTCAAGGGACCCATGGCGTTTCAACTTTCGGAGTCAGCCATTTTGTCTTTGCTGTTGCATCGTCCGTCGTCACATTAATAGCCATTCGATTCACCATCGACGACGAAAAAAGAAAATATTCATTTGATTTTATTTAATTTGAGTAGATGTTGATATTTTAATGGAATATTTGGACAAGCATCATTTTCTTTGTCAAGTTTATTACAACGATTATGAAAAGAGCAGGCGTTGATATTTCAATGAAATATTTTTTTTTTATCTATCCTGATTTTTCTTTGTCTTTTTCATTGCAACGTTACTGTCAGCCATTTTGAAACCAGTGGACGTCGGTATTTCAATGTGTCGGACTGTCCCCATATTTGTCAATTTTATTACAACGATTTTGTTACACGTTTTGAGAAAAGTGGACGCTGATATTTCAATAGAAAATTCTCCGTTTGTTGTCACTATTTTTACAACAATTCTGGTCGCTGTTATATCAATGGAAAGTTTATACATTTTTCTAATTGTTTTTATGACAATAATTTTTGTTTCACATTTTGAGATGAGAATCTGTTTTACTATTTAGCGCATAGGTGGTCAGGGAGAAAAGATGGATTCATGCCTTTTACCACGTGTATTTGCGCTTAAGTTAATATAACGAACGCGACTGCAATTCGAACTCGGTTTTCTGATTTTTCATTCCGAGTCGCTATTCATAACACCATCTGCACCTCCTATATCAAGCCATGTAATAATTATCGATTTGTATTTTGATATATTTTCTGTCCCATTTGTAGTTAAATCAACTTAAGTTCGTAAATTTATGAGTGATTACTTCCCTTGATTGCTTTTATATTCTATACAAATAAAAAAAATCTGCATTGAAACAAGATTAATTCCCGAGAAAAATAAACCGTTCAGTTCATTTACTCTGACGTTTCTTAGATTGCAACCTTATTTGTTCGAGCCTTTCATGTGAGGCACTCAGATACTTTTGTCTATTAAGTGATCATCTTGTTTCAGCTTGGTCTTGAAAAAGGCTTTGACGTAACCGTCTTTGTCGTTTCGTTGTAAATCTTTTTCTTTCGAGAGATATTTCCATTTCTCCGTTATATTAAAGACAATTTTTTAACAGGAAAGAAAAGCTATTTATATAATACCAGGATTAATCAATAAATCACAGATACGATTGAGCGTCTAAGATATATGTTTAAATTTCTGAGATTGGGTATTTACATGATTTACACTGTTCGGGCTGTTGTGTTCAACTTTATTGCCACATTTCCGACGTTTCGGCCGTTGTACGCTCCGGCTTTCTTCAGGATCTGTTTATATTTCTGAGATGAGGTATTTACATTATTTACACTGTTCGGAGTGTTGTTTTCATTTTTATTGCCACATTCCCTACGTTTCGGCCGTTGTACGCTCCAACCTTCTTCAGAATCTGTTCATATTTCTGAGATGAGGTATTTATATTATTTATATTATTTACATTATTCGGACAGTTGTCCTCATCTTTATTGCCACATTACCGACGTTTCGGCCGATGTATTTATTCAGGATCTGTGTATATTTCTGTGATGAGATATTTACATTTTAATTACATGATTTACATTTTTCGGACAGTTGTCTTCATCTTTATTGTCATATTCACGACGTTTCGTGACCCAGAGAGTTGTTAGTTTCGAACCTGGCTACAGCATTGGTGAGCCAAAAAAAACAAAAAAAAAAAAACTTAGAGAGTTGACTTAAAAGGAGATAACTGAGGCATTCGGAATAAGCATATCATGTGGAACTAGAACAATCCACCCTGGTGTACGAAATATAGGGTTCAGTTCGAAATTCCAATCCCCTGAAGAAGGCCGGAGGGTACAGTGGCTGAAACGTCGTGAATATGGCAATAAACATGAGAACAACAGTCCGAACTATGTAAGTAGTGTAAATAGTCTACAATATATATAGAGCACAGATTAAGTAAGCATGTCATTGGTCTCTATTTAAGTTGTGAATACTTTATCTTCGTTTTATTGAATCTCAATAAGTCGATTCACGACTTTTATTTCATTGCATCTCGGTATTAAAACTATCTAACAAGTAACTTTATTTATGACGGCACGGGTACACTATATATATATATATATATATATATATATATATATAATTCCTCAAAAGCAGACAATTTTAAGAGTTCATTGGTTATAATTTATTTCCCCAGGGAATTTCTTTTTCCCTGGCTCATCAGACACTTCCAAGGTGGAAAAAATGAATTTAAATTTACATATAGTTTTTATATACTTTTGTTGGGTAGTTTTAAGTTGATGCCAGGTGATATAAAGAGTGCGGAGAGAGAGAGAGAGAGAGAGAGAGAGAGAGAGAGAGAGAGAGAGAGAGGGAGAGAGAGAGAGTGACAGATATGGACGAAATTAGAGAGGGAAGGGAGATTTAGGATACTTAATAGCGAGGAAGGGCGGGGAAAGGACCAGACATTGAGCTATTTAATAGGTCATCTCACAGGAAAAAAGAGAAGTAAAGATGTAAGAAATCATATATATATAATTATTTTAATTTAAGTAGTTTGATAGCTTTAAGTATATTGGTAGCCGTTTACTCCATTCACGGCACGTTCAGATATTATAAGCTAGATTTCAAAAATTTACCATTGATAATGAAGAGGATGAGAATAACTGTTACCATTCAGGAAACATTCGACATTCGACATTCATTCCTCGGACAGACAGCGTTAATGTGGGTTGGAATCTATAAAATCCTTTGTCGGAAAGGTTTTACAGAAAAATAGGTTTCTCAAGTCCATTAAATATCGCTCATTTTGGAACTGGTTTTCTTTTCTAAACTTTTCTTTACAGTAGTGTATAAAGTCAGAAACTTTATTTCGTCAATATTGTCTCTTCGAGTCACATGTGATGTAGAGTAATTGGTCATGGTTAAATGTATCTGGCAGAACTGGCCAACGAACAGAATTAACAATATTATTGCAATAAACAATGACAAGATACAAAAAAAAAGAACAAGGCAAAAATAATATCCGTTTGTAATGTCAACGAATATTCGTTGTCACTTTTGTGATGTCAACGAATACTCGTTGTCAGTTTCGTAATGTCAACGAATATTCGTTGTCACTTTTGTGGCGTCAACGAATATTCGCTGCCACTTTTGTGATGTCAACGAATACACGTTGTCACTTTTGTGATGTCAAGGAATAATCGTTATCACTTTTGTGATGTCAAAGAACACTCGTTGTCACTTCTGTGATGTCAACGAATACGCGTTGTCACTTTTGCGATGTCAAGGAATAATCGTTGTCACTTTTGTGATGTCAACGAACACACGTTGTCACTTCTGTGATGTCAACGAATACTCGTTGCCACTTTTGTGATGTCAACGAATACTCGTTGTCCCTTTTGTGATGTCATCAAACACTTGTTGTCACTTCTGTGATGTCAACGAATACTCGTTGTAACATTTGTGATGTCAACGAACACTCGTCGTCACTGTTGTGATGTCAACGAATACTCGTTGTCACTGTTGTGATGTCAACGAATACTCGTTGTCACTTTCGTAATGCTCGTTGTAGTAGAGACTTTGTAATCGCAGATACAACTATAGTAACGCCGTTGAACAATACTGGTGTCAGGCGCCTTCGAATAACACTCGGACATAAAAGTACTTGCTCGATGATACTGGCTTGAATAGTAATCACCGAATAATGTTCCGAAAAGAGAAATAGTATAGTGAATAGAGTAGAGAATAGCGGTCCATAGAGTAATAGAGGATAGAAATAAAGATAGAGATCGTTTTGACCTCACACCACCTCCTGCTTATGCGGTTCCTCTATGGTCACGTGGTTCACTTAATTCAATAATTGGATCGTCTGTGTTTGCTCTCTGGCAATCTATGTTCAAACTCAAGTGTCGTCAGCGACATTTTATTCCCGTATAACAAAATCAGTATATACAAGACAAGGTAAGAGCAATAAGTCGAATCCATTACACTCACTTACGTGCTAATACCCTTGGGAAAGGTACGAATCCACTTCCCTCACCCCAGCTATGGGTAAATAGCAGGACAGACCGGGTTCCATAGCACTGAATGGCAACTGGTCTACAGCAGAAATCGGTTAGCATGGTCGAATTTACTGCTTTTAAACTTCAACCGATTGATCCTCTGTGGCTCAATCGGTAAAAGCACGTCAGGCTATATGACGGTTCCGTATAGGATACAGGTTCGATTCCTGTCGGAGGACGAATATTTTCTATGAAAATTTCTCGGACATTCAGGCCAGTAAATGTTGTTTAATACTGTTTATTATAAACAGAGCATTTACTGTTTATTATAAACAGAGCATTTGTATCCATAAAAAGAATACCCGCTCGGCCCGGTGGCTAGCATCAAAGTGTAGTATCTGTGCTTTGTGAGCTGCCGAGCCGGGTGTCTGTCGAACTCTCTGCTTGCAGAGAGGAACCCGGACGAAGCTCCGCCGAAGGGTAGGGATTCGTTGGGGGAGGTTGACGGAACTGACCCGCCTCGGCGGGTTTGGATGGTTATTTATTTTTGGCTGGGCCTACGGGCACGGACATACCCACAATAAAAAGGCATTGTGCCACATTCGATCCCCGTGGGTGGATTGATAAATACTATCCATAAAAAGAATACCCGCTCGGCCCGGTGGCTAGGATCAAAGTGTAGTATCTGCGCTTTGTGAGCTGCCGGGTCGGGTGTCTGTCGAACTCTCTGCTTGCAGAGAGGAACCCGGACGAAGCTCCGCCGAAGGGTGGGGTTTCGTTCGGGGAGGTTGACGGAACTAGCCCGCTTGGACTGGTTTAGATGGTTTTTATTTTTGGCTGGGCCTACGGGCTCAGACATACCCACATTAAAAAGGCCTTGTGCCACATTCAATTCCTGTGGGTGAATTGATAAATACTATCCATAAAAAGAATACCCGCTCGGCCCGGTGGCTAGGATCAAAGTGTAGTATCTGCGCTTTGTGAGCTGCCGGGTCGGGTGTCTGTCGAACTCTCTGCTTGCAGAGAGGAACCCTGACGAAGCTCTGCCGAAGGGTAGGGATTCGTTGGGGAGGTTGACGGAACTGACCCGCCTCGGCAGGTTTGGATGGTTATTTATATTTGGCTGGGCCTACGGGCTCGGACATACCCACATTAAAAAGGCCTTGTGCCACATACGATCCCCGTGGGTGGATTGATAAATACTATCCATAAAAAGAATACCCGCTCGGCCCGGTGGCTAGGATCAAAGTGTAGTATCTGCGCTTTGTGAGCTGCCGGGTCGGGTGTCTGTCGAACTCTCTGCTTGCAGAGAGGAACCCTGACGAAGCTCTGCCGAAGGGTAGGGATTCGTTGGGGGAGGTTGACGGAACTGACCCGCCTCGGCGGGTTTGGATGGTTATTTATATTTGGCTGGGCCTACGGGCTCGGACATAACCACATTAAAAAGGCCTTGTGCCACATTCGATCCCCGTGGGTGGATTGATAAATACTATCCATAAAAAGAATACCCGCTCGGCCCGGTGGCTAGGATCAAAGTGTAGTATCTGCGCTTTGTGAGCTGCCGGGTCGGGTGTCTGTCGAACTCTCTGCTTGCAGAGAGGAACCCTGACGAAGCTCTGCCGAAGGGTGGGGATTCGTTCGGGGAGGTTGACGGATCTAGCCCGCCTCGACGGGTTTGGATGGGTTTTATTTTTGGCTGGGCCTACGGGCTCAGACATAACCACATTAAAAGGCCTTGTGCCACATTCTATCCCCGTGGGTGGATTTATAAATACCATCCATAAAAAAGAATACCCGCTCGGCCCGGTGGCTAGGATCAAAGTGTAGTATCTGCGCTTTGTGAGCTGCCGGGTCGGGTGTCTCGTCGAACTCTCTGCATGCACTCTCTGACGAGGCTCTGCCGGAGGGTGGGGTTTCGTTCCGGGACGACGGATCCACCCGCTTGGACGGGTTGAGATGGGTTTTATTTTTGGCTGGGCCTACGGGCTCCAGACATACCCACATTAAAAAGGCCTTGTGCCACATTGGATTCCTTTGGGTGAATGGGGCCCGGTGGCTAGGATCAAAGTGTATTTTGTCTGGCTGGGCCTTTCGTTCAGGGAGGTTGACTCATGGGTTTACATACCTCAGACATAAAAAAAAGGCCTTGTGCCACATTCAATTCCTGTGGGTGAATTGATAAATACCATCTATAAAAAAGAATGTTAAACATAAAATATCTTTAAATAATTGTCGGACTTTGTCCATTTCATAATATCTATCTATATATCTATATATATATATATATATATATATATATACATACACGCGGCCAGCTATACATACTCAGAATCACATCATTTGACGTGAAGGATTTTTGTCAACGACATACACAATCACCTTCTATTGTTTTTCTCTCTCTTTCTTGCTTTCTCTCTCTCTTCTCTCTTTTTCTATCTGTTTTCTTTCTGGATTGATCTAGTCAAAGACCGGATCCCAATCCAATAGAAATATTGTGGTTACACCTGAAGCTGGATGCTCATGCCAGATGTCCCTCCAACCTCTCTCAACTGGCCGAGTTTTGCAAGGAAGGCGGGCAAAAATCCCCAACAGTAGATGCGAGAGACTGGTTAACGGCTACAGAAGTAATCATTGCAAATGGCGGTTCTACAAGGTACTAATAAAAACAGCTAACATAATTTTACGGATGTGAAATTTTCAGTTTAGGTGAAATGAATCCCCTTAAAAAAATAATTAAAATACATCGTCTTTTTTTTTTTTTTTGTTGTGTTCATTATTGGGAATCTCTAGTGTACAAACTAAAGTTTGAATGCACATTAAATAGGCTTATATTAAATTTGTCCAAATTTATTTTTAATTAAACGGTCCAAAATTTCTTTAGTTATTCTAAAGCGCTATATTTTCAAATTTAAATACACCCACATCATATAAGTGCCCTTATTTGAGCTGGGGGGGGGGTCACAAAATTCCATACGACACTCTATATCCCAAAATTCACAAACATAAAAAAGGCGCAAGTACATGCACACACATATATACACACTACAGGTACCGATATATATATATATATATATATATATATATATATATATATATATATATCCAAGTATAGGATTGGTGTATACGGAATAAATTCCAATAACCAACAATTACTATTCTTAAAAGAGTGTTCAATACAGAGTAGAGCGAATATAATTATTTATTCGAAAATTATAACATAAATATGTTATAAAATCACTACAAAAATAGCCATTTTGTTTTAACACCTAGTGTCTTATCAAGTGATGATTTATTTCACCAGAGCCCTTTTAAAGGACGTCGGATCATCAGATAGCACTTCCAAAAATGAAACGAAAAAGGAAATGAAAATGATGGGTACTGTAAGTTTTAGTAATTTAACAGAGAGTGTAATAGAGTAGTTAGAGAGACATGGTAGAGTTTAGCGAGGGTTTAATTTCATATCTCTCCCAATCATACTTTGTATTGGAGGAGGAGGAGTGACCAGACCATGACCTATTTAAACGGTTAACTTAATGGAAATGATATATTGAAATGGGAGGGGAGAAGAGAGAAAAGGAAAAGGAAAAAGAAAGAAGAGGGAGAGGGAAGTAAAGAGAAAGAGGCAGTAAATGGGTTTTAGAAATTTATGTAAAAAATAGATTTTAATGCTTGATAGTCAAGCATTAAAATCTATTTTTTACATAAATTGCTTTAGATGTCTAAAAAAAACCCGAAGAAATTAATTTGATGCTTGCTAGCAATTTAAATGTTTAACTTTTTTTACAAATAATTTAGGGATTTAATATAAGTTAAATACTGTATTTATTAACACATACATAGATAACATATTAAAGAAAAATTAAACTATAACAGTTTGTTTACCCGACCAATAGTACTCTTTTAACATTGTAAAAGACAGTTACAGTAACATCTTTATCAGTTTGAATCTAATTTATGAATGTAATTTGTAATATATATATATATATATATATATATATATATATATATATATATATATATATTACAAATTACATTCATAAATTAATTCAAACTAATTATGAATGTAATTTGTAATATATATATATATATACCTATGATTAATGATGAACATGTCAATTTCGTTTATGATCGATTTCATCACGATTTTTCTGTTAAGCTTGGAGAGTAATTATACATTGTTGCTGTCAAAGTGGAGTCCAGTAGTGTTATAAAAACCTCAGAGAATTCCAGTAAGATATCTTTAATCATTTCTAAGATACAACCATTCGAGTTTTATTTTAACAATTGGAGAATTTTGGTGTTACACGATTTGGACAATTTTGCTGTTACACTTGGTATATATATATTGTTAACCCAGTACAAGATCCAAGAGCCTCTCAAGGTAGAGCGTTACTGTATGATGTATTATCATCAGAAAGGGCAAGAAGTGAGGTTCCTGGGGGTCTATGCAGGAAAGACAACAGCTAACTCTAAAATACGCCAAGATTTAATTAGTAAATAAAAGTTAATGAGCTTAGTCGGAGACCTTAAAACTACAGCGTGGAAGTAGATATTTTAGAAGAAACATTTAGAAAACCCAATCCTAAACAGGAATCAAGGGATAAACCTCTACACCTGTTCAAGAGACCGGAGAGGGTTGTGAACCGGGCGATAGGTGAACCTATCTACTCCTGCTGGGTGAGAAGAAAAATAAATAATTAGTGAATAGTACAAAGATCTGACAAAAAAAAAAATAATAATAATAATTTAAATAAAATTTCAGTGTCTCCTCTCCTTTATGCGTATGTGTAATGACACCAATGTAAACATCACTTTAGTCCGATGATGTCCTGAAAGACGAAAGACGTCACACGAGAATAATTTTTTCCACTTTGTCATTGATTTTCCTAACGTAAATCCTGATAGAAAACCTTAACTCGCGCAAGCGTGCATTTAGCTTACAAACGTAAATATGCGCATGCGCGAGTACTTCGTAGCACGAACAAAAGGCACAGAGACGTGCTTTCTTTGCAAAAAAGGAATTTGATTTTTTTTTCTTTTCTTTTCGGCTTGGACAGGCTGACGTCTAGATAGTTGCCTTCATTGCATTTATTTTCGATATGTGTCTATAAGCTTATGAGAGAGTCTCAGCACCTGTGTACTCGCGCCATCTTTTTCGCATGAGTCTTCTTGGAGTGGCAACGTCCATTGTGCGTCTTGCACTGTTATGGTTTCCCGCCTTTTCTTGGTCCAGTTTAGATCGTATGGATTGAACAGCCTCGTTCTGGTAGCGCATCATCTAAACGACACATGAAACGAAAGGAATCAAAAAGCTCAAAACAAATAAATAAATAAATACAAAAGAAGCTCCTGGACATAAACAAGAACCTTTTTTATTTATTTATTTATTGGCATAACGCCTTCTGTTATAGCTTTTATTTGTTTTCGTTTCTCCATTTTTCTTTTGTGATTTATTTTTTGTCTTATCTTTTCTCGCTCCTCTGTGTATTCGACATTTTTTTTTAGAGTTTTATTTTTTGATATTCTCTCACTAACAACGTTCCTTTGTAGTTGGCGACTTTAATGTCACCCACCCCTTTTTTCCTGTCTCACTCTCGCTTCCATTCTGTCAAATTGTTTATTTGTTTGTTTGAGTGCTGTATACCGGATGCCCATATCAGAAGGTGCCAACCCGCCCCAAGAGACAGTATCATTTTATGCACCACTCATAACATCAAAAGCACTTTAAAATTTGATGCATATATATATATATATATATATATATATATATATATATATATATATATATATATATATATATATATATATATATATATATATATATATATATATATATATATATATATATATATATATATGTATTATATATTTGGACCACAACCTTTCTTTTATACAAGTTTCATTAAAAACGACTGACAAGGTGATTAAACTTTTTATTTTAATTGTGTTCGTATAAGTATTTCTGTACATAAAGTGTGCAAAAATTGTCCAAATGTTCTGTATATCCGGGCACTTCGGTTATTTTTTGGGCCATTGTCAAGGAAGTCTTTTTTTTTTGTTTTCAATAGAATGTGAAAATTTTTATGTTTCTAGAGTGATGGGAATGTTTTTTTTTTATTTTCTAAACATGGTCAGAAAGTTGTGGCGGTGTTCATAGTTGATGTTATTTAGTGTTGGCTTTTTCTTTTTCATTATTAGTGTTTCCAATATTTTTAGTCGTTTTTACATGTGGATGAGGCTATTATAATTGCATTTTCTGCAACTATATATATATATATATATATATATATATACTTTAAAAATTAGTAGATCAGTTGTATCCGCTAATTTGGTTTTAAACTTACGGTATGCTCAGGCGATTTTTATCAGTTTATTTCAACACTTTATTTAAAAAAACTCATGAACTATATATATATATATATATATATATATATGTATGAGAAGACCATAGGGTTGCGATCTGGCGAGCTTACTGTATACCTCCTTTTGCAACCTGAAGTTATTATCCCGAACTACTTCGCAAAATCTGACCAAATGACTTAACAACAGAAATATTTTGAATACATTGATGGATTATTTTTTGTATTTTACGGTTTTACAACCGTTTTTGGTTACTTATAGTCGAAACATATTTTCGATTTTCGTACGTATACGTATATTCTCTCCATGCTGACAAAAATACAAAAAATGGAAATAGATCTAAGAACTCACTGAGGTCATTAAAACTTATGAATACAAATATCTTCTTCACCCTTTCTCGGACCAATCTTAATTGTTTTATTAGCCTTCACGCAGAATTCATTCACTGCCAGTTCAAGAAAGACATTTGGGTCACTAACACACAAAAAAGAGAATGTCTAATATCGAGAATATTTAACATCGAAAAACATAAGAAAACTTAATTCCTTTTAATAATATGTGTTTATATCCACTCTTTGCCTGATGAAGGTCGCGAGACCGGAAACACGTGTAGAAAAATTATGGAAAATTAAGCATAATATATTTTTAAAAAAATCCACATTACAAGCAAAAACGTTTGAGGTCTCTCTTTTTTTTATTATATATATATATATATATATATATATATATATATATATATAAAAAAAAAAGTTTTTAGCCAAAAGTAATAAACTACATCCAATTTCCAAATTTAATTACGTAATACAAACTCAGCATAAATAAACAGTATTTGGAACTAGTATGAAGTAGGTCCTCTATTTGCTAGTTTCAGTACTTGTATTCGATTTTTCATGGATTTGATCAAGTCATCAACAATCGTCTGATCCATATTTTGCCAATCCTTTAACAATGTTTCTTTAAGGGTTGCCATTGACGTGATTTTGGTTTCACGCTCTCGAAGTCTTCGGTGAAGGTGTCCCCAAATGTGCTCTATTGGATCCATGTCAGGATTTTGGGCTACCCATGGCAGTGACTGGATTCCTTGTGATTCCTACCAGGCCTTTGCTATTTTGCTCGTATGACATGGCGCTCCATCTTCTTGAAAAAGTTAGACATTCTTGTCAATCTGATTGATTTCAAATAGTGGGAGTAGTTCTTTCTCTACTATTTGACAGTATTTTGGACCATTCAACCATTCGTCAACAAGAATCAGCTGAGATTTCCTCTAAACCAGACAACGCCCCACACCATTACTCCAATTCCTCCATGTTTCACTGTCGCCTGCTGACATTCAGTATTCCAAGTCTCATTCTGATTTCTCCAAACATAAACCTGTCTCAAATTCGAATATTGGCAGAATTTACTTTCATCTGACCAAATTACAGACTGACAATATTCATAATCTTTTTTGCTCTCGAATTCTCTCGCCCAGTCCAGACGAAGGTTCCTGTTAATCTCTGAAATCAAGGGCTTTTTTCTTGAAACTCTTCTTTGATATCCTAGCTCTTTCAGAGTCTTTCTCATCGCATATGGCGACATTTCCATGCTGTTGGCGACATTTTTGACGCCTAGACGACGGTTTCTGATGACTTCCCTCTTCAGTGCCCTTTTCGTTCGCTCAGACACGATGTTTGGTCTTCCTGAACATTGTTCCACACGACAATGGCCTTCTTCATTAAATTTCTGGACAATATTATTAACCGTTTGATGATTAACCTGGAAAAAACGTAGCAATTTCTCTATTTGACTTGCCACACTGATGCCATCCTATTATTTGCCCTTGTTGAAAGTCACCAATTTCCTTACTTCCACGAACTTTCATTGCAAAATATAAGTCAACTATCGTTCACAGATGAGAGTAGCTTGATAGTAATACAGTATTGTCTGAAAAAACGACGTTATTACACAAACCAAAATTGCTGTAATCAAGAGTGGATAAAAAATTACTGGATCTGACTAACGCCTTTATCCATTGTGCCATGTGTCCTTGAGGACCCAAAAAGAGTGTGAGTTCAATACCCTGTTAAGGCAGTGGAGAACTTGGAGGGGGAATTAACAGGAGATAACTGATAACTGACATCCATTAAACATGGCACGTGGAACTAGAACAGTCTACCCCAGTGCGCGAAATAAAGGGTTCAATTCGACATTCCAACCACCTGAAGAAGACCGCAGCGTACAACGTCCGAAACGTTGTAATAAATATGGTGACAAAGATGAGGACAATAGTCCGAATAATGTAAATAGGTTATATAATGTATGTACTTAGTCAAGTATAAATTAAACAGTTTTCTTTTTGTGGAAACCATTGGTATAGTAAATGAAGAGGCACTTGGTGTTGTAGTTGAAACTATAAAGGCAATGAACGGCAAATGCTAAATAATAATAATAATAATAATAATAATAATAATAATAATCATGGTTCAAATTTCAGCTTTTAAGTAAAGGCGTGCGAAATTTCTCATAATATGAATATTTTTATATCAAAGATTTTATTTAATTTCAAACAAGTTTACATTTATTTGGAGCAGCTAATGGCGAGAAATATCAATCAATGAAGTATCAACATAGAGATCAGGATGCCCGGATAATTTAAGAATAAACCTTTAACTGTGTTTTAATATATTATTATAATAGTTGCAAATCTATCTATCTATCTATCTATCTATCTATCTATCTATCTATCTATCTATCTATCTATCTCAGTCTTCTTTCTGTCTATCTCAGTCAGTTCATATCTATATCTATCTATCTATCTATCTATCTATCTATCTATCTATCTATCTATCTCAGTCTTCTTTCTGTCTATCTCAGTCGGTTCATATCTATCTATCTATCTATCTATCTATCTATCTCAGTCTTCTTTCTGTCTATCTCAGTCGGTTCATATCTATCTATCTATCTTAGTTTTCCTTCTGTCTATCTCAGTCGGTTCATATCTATCTATCTATCTATCTATCTATCTATCTATCTATCTATCTATCTATCTATCTATCTATCTATCTTAGTTTTCCTTCTGTCTATCTCAGTCGGTTCATATCTATCTATCTATCTATCTATCTATCTATCTATCTATCTTAGTTTTCCTTCTGTCTATCTCAGTCGGTTCATATCTATCTATCTATCTATCTATCTATCTATCTATCTATCTATCTATCTATCTATCTATCTATCTATCTATCTATCTATTAAAAAGAAGAGAGAAACCGCAAGCGTTTTTGATTGTAACATGGATATTTAAAAAAAAATATACATTATGCTTTATTTTCCATTATTTTGCAACACGGGTTTCGGGTCTCGCGATCTTCTTCAGGCAAAGAGTGGATATTTTCACATATTATTAAAATGAATTAATTTTCCTTATGTTTTTCGATGTTAAACATTCTCTTTTTTGTGTAATAGTGACACAAATATCTCTCTTGGACTGGTAGTGGGAAAGTTCTTCTGCTTGAAGTGTAATAAAACAATTAAGATTGGTCCGAGAAAGAGTGAGGAAAGATATCAGTATTCTTATCTTTTAATGAGCCCTATATGTTCTTAGATGTACTTCCATTTTTTGTTTTGTATTCTGTATGTTTTTGATAATATGCGTATGTATATGTATATTCCCTTTCTATACATACATACTGTCCCACCATAAGGAATTAGTACACACACACACACACACACACACACACACACACACACACACACACATATATATATATATATATATATATATATATATATATATATATACATATATACACATTTCCTATGTTGTGTAGGGTTCGTGTGTGTGTAGTCTATTTGTTCATGCTATTGTGTTCATGTATATATATATATATATATATATATATATATATATATATATATATATCCATATTTATGTGAGATGTGTGTGTGCGTATGCATGTAAATGGTTCGACCACTATATTTGGCCATTATGTGTGCATGTTGTGTGTGTGTGTGGGGGGTTATGATCTATTTATATGCCACGCTAACATTTTCTTACCATGTGGAAATATCTACTCTTTGCCTGAAGAAGGTCGCCAGACTCGAAACGCGTGTTGCACAATAATGGAAAAATAAAGCATAATATATATTTTAAAAAAAACAATCCATATTACAACCAAAAACGTTTCCGGTTTCTCTCTTCTTTTTAATATATACACTTTTCTCTCGTTGGAACAACGATATATATATATATATATATATATATATATATATATATATATATATATATATATATATGTGTGTGTGTTTGTGTGTGTGTGTATATATGTTTATATATACTAATATGTATATATATATAGGTATATATGTATAATATTATATGCATATATGTCTAAATATATGTATATATATGTATATATATATATGTATATATATATTTATATATATACATATTTGTATATATATATATATATATATATTTATATATATATACACATTTATATATATACACATATGTATATATATATGTATATATATAAATATATATATAACTCATTCATAATGATTAAAGTGTGATTTGTTAATTTCTTATCGATCACTTTGAGAATTTCACTTATTTCGTTGTTCGATTTCATAATAAACATTTTAATTGTGTTCTAGTGAACGTCACAGAAGGATATTAATCCGTTCTAATGATAAAAGTGTCCTGTTTGTTCATTTCATATCAATCACTTTCAGAATGTTGTTCTCAAATACGTGACGCATCTTGGGCATACACTGGAAAATGGTATCAAGTTGTTCAGAAAATAATGTCCGATTTTAGAATAAAACTTTTAATTGTGGTCTGTTATATTGTTGTAATAGTTGCTCGAAAGTATGATTAAAAAGTCGTCTTTGTCAAATTTATATCAGTCTTTTTTTTTCAGAAATCAATTTAAAACATTACACACCCGACATCTTGAAGATGAAACAAGAAGAGATGCGTTTACCTCATTTGCATTAGTTCAAGGTTGGTCCTAATGCTTCCCAAAAATGCTGCCAACATTAACAGAGCACGTGGACAAGTGATCGGACAGTGCGGCGCTGGTTTATGAAGTTCCGCAGTGGGGATACGAGTCTTAAAGATCAACGTGGCAGAAGCCGACCATTCGAAATTCATGTCCAATATCCGAAGCACTAGCTGAACAAAACCCACGACAAAGTGTCAGAGAAATGTCTGCGATAATGGATGTCAGCATTTCAATAATATCGGACAATCTCAAGAAAACTGGTAAGGTGAGACAAAACTCGATCAATGGGTTCCACACGAACTCATTGAAAGTCAAAGAGTTCGACATTTTGAAGTGTATTATTTCTTGAAGCTGCATCTGCGAAATTCGAATGAACCATTTCTCTGTCGAATACTGACGTGTGATGAGAAATGAATCATTTATGTTTCCAATTATTAATAAGTAGTAATTTAAGGGGGGTAGGTTTACTACTTCATAACAAGAGAAAACCGATCTCCCACTTTATGTCCAGTCGAATCTTATAGTAATGATAATAAAAATAATAATAATAATTTAACCATGTTGTCAAAAAGGACATCTTAAATTCTTACTGTTATTAGATTTTCACATATCAGTCTTTAAATATGTTTCCAAATATTAATACGTAATAATTCATGGGGGATCAGTTTATTACTTAATAACAAAAGAAAACCGACCCTCACTTTATGTCCAGTCGAATTAGTAATAATAATAATAATTTAACCATGTTGTCAAAAAGGACATCTTGTTAAATTCTTACTATTGTTAGATCTTCACATATCAGTCTTCAATTATATTTGTTTCCAATTATTAATAAGTAACAATTTATGGGGGATCAGTTTATTACTTAATAACAAGAGATAACCGACCCCTCACTTTATGACAATCGTAAACAATCGGCTCAATGGCATGATGGTGTCGTAAGAGCAGAACTGAAATTTCGCCAACAGAACATTTTGGTGACTGACTGGCGATATTCAATCACCCCCCCCCACCACCACGAGGGTGTCATGTGGCACAAGGCCTTTTTAACGTGGGCATTCCCGAGCCATTAGGCTCGGCCAAAAAATAGCCCATTTGAACCCGTATAAACGGGTTCAGAGCCGGTTTAACCTCCCCGAAGGAGGCTACGCCGAAGGGCGGAGTCTCCTTCAGGTTCCTCCGCCCGTAGGAAGAGAGTTGAACCGAACAGTCGGTTCAGAAGTGAACGACTGACTGGCAGTCCGACATAGGAGTTATTCATTATAGCCTTCTGTAATCTCCGTGGGAGAGGTATGAATCCTCTTCTTCTCCCCTCAGCTATGGGTAAATAGCAGGACAGACCGGGTTCTATAGGCTTGGATGGCAACTGGTGTACCGCAGAAAGAAATGGCAACCTACTGCGGGAAAAAATCTGCCACATCAGTCATATAGCGAAAGATACATGATCGTCTACGCGTGTATCCCACATGGAATATAACTGACTGATATTCAAGTACGTGCTAATAATACCTTTGGGAAATGTATGAATCCTCTTCTCCCCAAACCTCTGGGTAAATAGCAGGACAGACCGGGTTCTATAGGTTTGGATGATAACTGGTCTACCGCTGAAAGAAATGGCAAATTGCTGCGGGAAAAAATCTGTCTCGTCAGTCATGTATCGAAAGATACATGATTGCCTAAGCGTGTATCACGCAAAGCACGTAACTGACTGATATTTACTTAAGTGCTAATACTCTTGGAAAAGGTATGAATCCTCCAGCTATGGGTAAATAGCAGGACAGACCGGGTTCTATAGGTTTGGATGACAACTGGTCTACCGCTGAAAGAGATGGCAACCTAATGCAGGCAAAAATCTGCCTCGTCAGTCATGTATCGACTGATACATGATCGCCTAAGCGCGTATCACGCATGGCACATAACTGATTGAATCTAAACAGGGCACCACTGCCCGAAGTTTATTGCCAGTAAGTAGACGAAATGTGCGTTCATTTTAGCAAACTGTATCCGGCAGTGGTTGATACACGATTCTGCATCAATACTTGGCCACATGATGGCGTGATGCCAGTGTAGAATCTCACTGACTTGGGAGACGAGACTTTGCTACATCCACCATATTCCTCTGCTCTCTCACTATCACTCTTTCAAGGATTTAAGCACCTTAACAATTTTTAAGCCAAGGACATTCCGTTGCAAAGAAGATGTGGACACATTAAAAGATTTCTTGGCGCCTCAACCTTCAGAGTTCCATCATAAAATTAGAAATAACCTTAATTAAATAATAAATTAAAAAATTAAAAAGAAAACGGTTCACTCAAGGCCTTCTGTTATTTAAAATAAAAAACATACATAAACAATTTATTAAATTAAATTAAAACAATAAATAAAAATTACATTGATAAAAAATAAATCTCTATCTATAAAAGACAGCATGTGTGTGTGTGTGTGTAACGAATGCACGGCCGCAATTTTCGACGGATTTGCACCAAAATTTACATGCACATGCTCCAAGTTAGCAGAAAGGCCAAGACCGACTTTGCATTTCCCAACTCTCATCGATAGTGGAAATAATCGATTTTTCATGCTTCTACGGCACTTTTCATGTAGTTTGCGGCCATTTTCTACTGGCCAGAGTGAGAGCCTATAGCTAGCTGCCACGAATAGGCAGGAAGATTCTATTGGCCAGCGTGAGAGCCAACAGCTGACTGACACGAATGTTAACTAGCATGCTAGCATGCAAAAAAATTCGATAGCTGCATTCGTCACAAGTGGGAAAAATTTAAATCTGCATGGCACTTTACTCCAATTGGCTCATTCGCTTGCTTAAACTCAACGTTGATTCTGATTCCGCAGAACTGGGTTGGGTGTGAATAAGTATTGTTGTTAACATTCTTTTTCATTCGGTTTTCCAGTTACGAGTTCTTTTTTAAAGCTGATCGTTTTGTGTTCATTTTGTTTAGTTCTTTTTTTTCATAACAGATTTAATGTTTAGTATAGAGCTTAGAAAAAATTCGCAGTGTGAGATAGGCAAGAAGTAAGGCATGTAGCAACATCAGCACGGAAAAGGGCACTCCTTTAAAGGCAAAGAAGGGCAAAAATATTTTAAGTCAAGTGATAGCGATTGCTGTATGAGTCGTACGATTTTTGAATCAAGCACGGGCAACGTCGGGCCATGCTGCTAGGGAATTTATAAGCATAAGCAAATAAATAAAATCCAGTAATGACAATAAAAACTTTTACTCACTTTCGTTTAGTAGGCATTAAATTACATCACTTAGCGTCTTTCATAGTTTACCTTGCCTTACACAGTTAGCCATAAGAATGTTTCAGAACGTTCTTAAATTTTAAAAAATTGAAAACGTAACAATATTTTTTAATTCTGGTTATAAATATATGTTGCAAAATAAAATCCCCATATTTACATTGATAAAGTCTCTCGAAGGATGAAACGTGTGGGTAAAGACATGTTTTCCTTTTGTAAATAATCTTGTAACTCGATGGCAGAAATGTATAGGTGTTCAGGGTTCTTATTTTGCCTGTTTAAATGCATTAATTCAGGAATAAAAGTTGATTTTAACTTCGCATATTATTTTCCGAACAACTTAATATTAATGTAAATAAATGAAATTGTTTTTTTTTCAAAATACGTGTTATCTTCTTATATAGGGTGTTCTAATAATTTGGACCGATTTTAAATGGAAATTTAAACGACTCATGTATTTTTTTTAACTTTTTCTTTCAGATTTAACAACTTAAGTCTTTGGCAATTTCAACCATGGAAAGATTAACAATCAAACAACGTTTTAAAGTTATCGAAGCCTATTACGAAAATGGACGTTCAAACAGAAATGCATCATCTCTCAAAACAGCGAATTGGCCACCACGATCGTGAGACTTGACGCCTTTAGATTTCTTCCTTTGGGGGTCATCTCAAAAGTAAGGCCCATACCAACAGGCCAACAACAATTCAACAACTGAAGGATGAGATAAGGCATACTGGTGAGATCGAGGGGCAACTATGACAGAGACGTTATCAAAAGTTTTCACCATCGAGTGGAGGTATGCCGCCGAAGCCTTGGCGGACATTTGGGTAATATTATTTTTCACACATAATTGCCATGATTCAAATAACATGATCCAATAGAGAAATAAATAAATTTTTATCAATAACACTGATTTATGAACTGCTGACTTTGATCCGTCTTAATGAAACACCCTGATATATAATTCGTCTTAATGAAACACACTACATTTTGTTTAACAAATTTCTGCAATTAATCAATTGAAAATCAAGGAAAAGGGATTATCAGTGGTCGGGACTATATGCAAGAGGTACTAATACAATATGACTATGATAGGGATAATGTAAATACATTGCTAATGATTTTACTATAGGAATGCATTGAAGAAAGAGATTGTCAGTGGTCAGGAATAAATGCAAGCATTACTGATAGAATAGGGCTATTATATGTATAATGTAAATGAATTGCTAATGATTTTACTATAGGAACGCATTGAAAATCAGGAAGAAAGGGATTGTCAGTGGTCAGGAATAAATGCAAGCATTACTGATAGAATAGGGCTATTATATGTATAATGTAAATTCATTGCTAATGATTTTACTATAGGAATGCATTGAAAATCAGGAAGAAAGGGATTGTCAGTGGTCAGTAATGAATGCAACCATTACTGATAGAATAGGGCTATTATATGTATAAGGTAAATGAATTGCTAATTATTTTACTATAGAAATGCATTGAAAATCCGGTAGAAAGGGATTGTCCGTGGTCAGGAATGAATACAAGCACGAAATATATTCTCCCCGGGGAATGGACGAAAGTCGCTCATCATCATTTAAGCATTCCTTTTATATTCGTAAAATATTAAAAGCCAATTTTGCAAGCAGGAAAAACAATTTCGTTTACCAGACTTTGGTGGGAGCCTATCACCTATTCGTAGTTAAGTGTAGTGAGGGGTGTTATTCATATTCAGGAGGACAGTGCTTCGAGCCTCAGCCAATTTGAAACGGAATCCTTTCTCATCGCAGTATCCCCAACCAGCACAGGCATTGCAAACCAGGCCGACAAGAAGCTGTTTGGTCGATGTCGAAATAAAGGAAAATAGTTAGAAAATTCCATTCTTCTAAAGGTGGGGGAGATATTTCTGTAATTAGGTTGGATTTTTTTTTCCTCCACCTTCTGCAGGAAAATCGAATAACTTGCAGCGTTCCATTGTTTCTTTTTATTAAAAGAAAAAGAAAGAAACCTATAATTCCGAGGGGGGGAATAATGAGTTGTTTGAAATAAGTAATTAAGTATGTATGTATATATCCATCTATCTTTCTACTTCCATTATCTATCTATCTATCTATCTATCTATCTATCTATCTATCTATCTATCTATCTATCTATCTCAGTAATTCCATTATTTATCTATCTATCTATCTATCTATCTATCTATCTATCTATCTAATTCCATTATCTATTACGATATGAACAGACTTAGATAGATAGAGATTGATAGATATGAAAGACCGAGATAAATATATAGATAGAATAACCTGATCCATCTCTCGATCTCTCTCTGTCTCATTATTCCCCCTGTCTGTCTGTCTGTCTGTCTGTCTGTCTCTCTCTCTCTCTCTCTCTCTCTCTCTCTCTCTCTATATATATATATATATATATATATATATATATATAGCTAGCTAGATATCATTATCTGCGTCGTTTGGAGTCAGTAAATTCACTTCTACCCCATCCTATTCAAGTGCGACCTAAACGAACACTCTGAGGTATTCATTCATTCTTTAATAACGGGATCGTTCCGGGCATATAAATAAACATCAATAACGCGCCACAAGAAATTTGTTTAGACGCACAATGCATCAAACAGTCGCAAAACTAACTACATTTTTCCGATGTTTAAATCAATTCATAAAAAAAAAAAAAAAAAACGATACACGGCGTCTTTATTCATTGCCGTAGGTCATTAATCTGACATGCGCAAACAAGTTTTGATCTATCTATCTCGGTTTGTTAATATCTATCTATCTATCTATCTATCTATCTATCTATCTATCTATCTATCTATCTATCTATCTATCTCAGTAATTCCATTATCTATCTATCTATCACACTAATTCCATTATATATCTGTTCGCATCAATCTATTTCAGTGTATTCATATCTATCTCGGTCTGTTCATTATCTATCTATCTATCTATCTATCTATCTATCTATCTATCTATCTATCTATCTGACACAGTAATTCCATTATCTATCTATCTATCTATATCTATCTATCTATCTATCTATCTATCTGACACAGTAATTCCATTATCTATCTATCTATCTATCTATCTATCTATCTATCTATCTGACACAGTAATTCCATTATCTATCTATCTATCTATCTATCTATCTTAGATATATGTATATCCCATATATTCACATAATATCCACAGAATTACAGTTCTCAAAAAGATTAGGGAAATTATAGAAGTCCCTCTGAAGTTTACCCAGTTTTTATTATTATTATTGTAGATACAATTGGTGGTAGAAAATTCATTCTCCATACCACAGCTTCTTTCCAGCAAGCCTAACGTCGCAAACCTATCGTTGCTCGATCGCCATTCCTATGGCAAATGTTCAAATGTTTCACGGAGCCGAATCACTCTTATTTCCCCCGTATGACAAATGTAAAGAAAAAAGTTCCACTCAGACAGCTTTTTCGAAGAAGTACCACTTAAATAACATGTTCAAATTTCCGAAACATGAAAAAAGAAATGAGGAAAGACGACTCGGCGAATTTGAAACTCACGTGACATATTAATTAAAAAAACAGTGCAACAGGGAGAAACGGCGAAGATCTAACTAACAAAGAGGGGATAGTAAAGGAAAAAATATTACCAGTGGTTCCCAGACATTTTTTTTCCTCTGGGCCACATTTTCGGAATGAAAATTTTCTGGCGCTTCGCCAAAGGGAAGTCTCAGAGCAATGGCGTAGCTAGAATAAACGTCACCCGGGGCGGTCCGCTCAAATGTCACCCCAATGACCCCGATTCACCCTATGCTGAATGGTTAGCTGTAGCTAAATTTTCATACATGCTCTACCTTTACTTTACTCTACTGACCGGTACGTTACTGTTTACATGTATGATCCAAGACAAAATCCAATACCTCAAAATAATCAGTTCAAATCAAAAGCTGAAAACATTGCTATTTTTCCTACTCACAAATTTCCTGCCAATTTATTAGAAAATAAAAAACTGGGGGGGGTCATAAATTATTTCTGGGGGGTCATATGCCCGCCTGCGAAACCCTGTGTCTCTACCACTGTTTTCAGACTATTTTTGGCATCTTAGCCTGGTTGAAAAATTTTGTTGGGGGGTGACATTGTGTCACGCCTTCTGTGCTGGCACCCGGGGCGGTCCTCCCCCCTCGCCCCCCCTTAGCTACGCCACTGTCTTAGAGAAAAGGCGCAAGCAGCCCTACGACAGAGAAAGTCCAGAGATAGGCTAAAGGGAGATAACTGTGGATTCAAAGTCAGAACATTATCATTGATAACTCTCTCCTCCAATTTGCAGACCCTAGTTACTATATTCTTAATACTTGATATAATGCAAAAATATCACATTGATAAAATCATTCAATAATTATTTATAACTATTTATACTGGAACTCATGAATACAAATACAAGTAATCCATAATAATATATATATAATATATAATCCACTAATAAATGGTATCTTCAGGAAGTAAAAGCAACTGACCTTTTCACTTCCTGAAGAAACCATTTATTGGTGTAAACCGCGATAACAGGAAAGGTTGGCGTTTATAATACTTTAAATATTAGTAGACTGGTAGGTTTTTGTTTCTCACCACAGAATTGCTTCGGAGTAGAACAAGTTTCGTGCACTACTTCAGTTTTTTTTATTCTAAGTGTAAGACCAAAGGCTTTATATGCAGCAGAGAAACGATTTATTAGATGTTGGGCCTCCTCAAAGGATGTCGTAACAAGGGCTGCATCATCAGCAAACAACAAATTACGAATAATTTGTGAACGAAGGTCGGTCTTGGCTTTGAAGAGTTGATGATTGAAATGTCCACCAGTTGTTCGGAACTGAAACTTGACGACACTTTCTGTGTCTGCGAATGCATATATCACCGAGAAGACTTTTGAATTGTGAATTGAGCACTTTTTAATATAATCGTTTACCAAACAAGATATACTTTCTTCTTTGTAAAAACAGTTTTATTTTATTTTATATATATTATATATATATATATATATATATAGATATTTTATTCAGACACACTGGGTTGGAGATTAATATTCTTTCGTAATTATTTTATTCATTTATTCTGCTGTCCAATTATTTTATTTTATCGGTGATTTTTTATTTACATAATTATTTTATCATTTATCACACTTTTTAGCATTTATCATTTTTATAATTTACACACACACACACACACACACACACACACACACACACACACATATATATATATATATATATATATATATATATATATATATAGTAAACAACAAAATTATTCATACACCCACCAATTTTGAATATTTTTATCTATTTCTCAGAATCTAATGCCCGTAAGAAGTCAGGTACTTTATATGTTAATAAGCATATTTTTTTCAATTTTCAGAACAGGAGGTTAAATGCAACAATTTTTACAAGTGAATTATGCAAACTAGGAAAAAACAAAATTTTTCATATATGGCCTCTCTATAACTTGCTGCCATCGTTTTCTAAAGTTTTTGATGAGATTTGTATAAGTCAGTTCTGAGATTTTCTTCCATTCTTCAATGGTTACACGTTCCAATTCCTTAATGTTTTTTTGGTGACCGACGATTTATTCGAACTTTAAATTCTTGCCATAGATTTTCAATAGGATTCAAGTCAGGACTCATTGAAGGCAATGACAGAAGTGTAATATTTTTCTCTTAAGCCACAAAGTCACTCATTTGACGTATGTTTCGGAAAGTTATTATGCTGGAAAGTAAATCGCCGACCTAGGTAAACATTTTTCACCGATAGTTGTAGATTTTCATCCAGAATTTTGAGATAGTCTGCAGATTTCATTATTCCTCTTATTGCAATTAATTTTCCAGTCCTCCTTGAGCTAAAACAACCCCAAAACATTATCGAGCCGCCTCCATGTTTTAATGTTGACATTGTCTTCTTTGGGAAGAAAACCTCACCCTTCTTGCGCCAAATCTTCTGTACATCATTAAAAATTACGTCCTGTAGATGGCGTCCTCCTGTACGAATGCATTCTTGAAATCTGCTGTTGAGATTCCTCATTGACTGCTGCAATATCTCAGCTGGGATACTGTGAATTTCATCTTGAATTCTAAATGGCGAAATGTTTACTTACTCAAGGTCACTGTCTCGCAGTATTGCCAGTTGCTCATGTCTGGCAATACGCACTTCAAAAATTCCAGTTCTTTTAGGTCACACCTGTATTTGTTTTTTACAAAAATGTATAGCTGGTAAATTTTAAAATGTATTACTGGTAATAATTTTTTTACAAAGTATTTCTGGTATTAAAACCTATTTTTACACTTTCATAGTGTTTTGCCCCCAGTTTGGTTTTAACTATTTGCCCATAGCTGGGACCGTAACAGGTGTTACCACCCCGGGTCTGGGTGGACCTGGGAACACCATCAATTAAGAGGTTGTTCCACGTTCCTCAAAACCTCAGAGGCTTTGCTGCTGAATGTAGTATACCGTCATACCCAGGACGCTTGTTTCATCCAGGAAGAGGATTGGCAAATTCTGGCCTTGAAATGCGAGGAATTTTCCACAAACTTTTTTCTCTTTTCCTTTTTTTTTTTCAAACGTGTTTGCTGTTTCTGGCTCGAATCTGAAGCTTTTCAGAATGTATAAAAGCTTGTCCATGTGACGATGTAAAGTCTGCTTAGACAATTTTAAATTGAAATTATGGTAAATGGCGTCATCTACAACATTTATCAGACAATATGACAGGAACTTACTTAAAATAAATAGACAAAACTTGTCTATATTATTTAATAAAACATGCATCAATATATATATATATATATATATATATATATATATAATTGCTGGCTAATTTTTCATTTTTTTACTCAAAATAAATCATTCCATTTTGAAAGTTATTATTCTCAAATTGAAAAGTGACTATTCCATTTTGAAAGTGACTATTATCAAATTTTATATATATATATATATATATATATATATATATATATATATATATATATATATATATCATGTGTCGAGTTTCATCATTTGGGACTTCATCAGACTCAGGTGTTGTTTTGGGTGATGTAACTACACATGCACATGAAAAAAGGGACGCTGATATTTTATTTTTTTCCAGTATGTGATGCCGAAAACGAAAGCTTATTAGAACAACTGTCATGAAAATATTTATAGAAAAGACACAAGGAAGCTACATTATGGCGATGGCAATGTCAATGTTCCAATTCAATGCACGGCGAATGGTATATTAGAGCAGCTGCTGATGCGAGGTTTCGAAATGTAGCATACTCACGCAAGCAGCAAGATAATTTATGGCAAACAAATACAGGCCCACTGCCTGCATGTACATCCAACAATATATCGGACTGATGGTGCTAATGATATGGACACTTTTTACCCTAATTATAATATTGTGACTGATATTATGGTACAAGGAAGCTAGTGAGTAGATACATATATCCAAATTCGGATTCTACGTAGTGAAAGATGTAAGATTTGACACTAAGATCATTCAAATAGGACAATTATTTGCGATGTTATTGCGTAAGGCGATATTTTTTGTATATTCAATGGCTTCCATCTTGAAAAATGGCCGCCATCTCGAATTTTTTGGTCGCTAACTGGTTTTGTAAAAAGAGCAATCCCCAAGGAGTAAGTGTGTCAATTATGGTGCTTGTTTCCGGAAATAATAGATTGTTTCAGTAATCTGCTCCACTAGTAGACTTCTCAAGTTGCAGGACAGACTCTGGTGAGAGAAATTGTCTTGCACGAGACAGTGAACCAACTTTCTTAGCAGAATGTTTGTCTGCTTTGCGGTGAAATTCGTTAGTAAAAAATGTTTCATTGTTTGAATTGATTTGTTTTTGTTTATTTTTTATGGCTTATCAACCCTTTCTTCTTATAAATTTTTTTTTTATTTTATGAATAATTCTATTTTGTGAGTGAACATTATATTAACAATTTTTTGAAGATAACAAAGGGTTTTTTACGTACATGCCCTACTGTTTCACCCATACCTGGGGGAGATAGAAAGAGGTAGATTTATACCTTTCCTAATTATATTTGCGAGTAAGTGAATGTCAGGAAGTCGACTGTAATTCGAACTCCGCTCTCTGACCAAATGACCGATGTCTGTCAGCGGCGTTGATAAAAGCTCGGGCCGAAGAGAAGTGAATAAGTCAGTTGCTCGTGACTGAACTAATAATAATAATAATAATGTTGAATAATAAAAATAATACTGGATGATAATAATAGTAATCATAATAGTAATAAATAATATTGTTGAAATAATAATAATGTTGGATAATAATAATAATAATATTGGATGATAATTGTAATTATAATAATTATAAATACAAATACTGAATAAGAATAATACATAATAATAATAATATTATTAGATAATAATAATAATAATAATAATAATGATGATGAATACTACTACTACTACTACTACTACTACTAACAATAATAATATTGCATGTGAATAATTGTAATTATAATAATAATAATAAATGCTATTATTGAATAATAATAATATATAATAATATTATTATTGGATAATAATATTGGATGATAATAACTGTAATTATAATAATAATTACTATTATTGAATAATAATAATAATAATAATAATAATAACCCATCAGTGGCTATGTAGTGCAGGGTTGAAAGCTGAAACTGAAGGTTTTATCCTTGCTGCGCAGAACCAATGATTGCTAACTAGGAATTATCAAGCACATATACTAAAATATTGTGTTAGTCCAAAATGCAGATTCTGTGATAAATATCCAAAAACGATTGATCATCTTGTATCAGGTTGCACGGTGTTGGCACCCACTGAACATAAAACCCGACATGACAGAGTGGGCCAATATCTGCACTGGAAAATCTGCAACTTCTACGGGAAGGAAACTGGTATGAACACCACCCAGACCCGGTTACGGAGATAGGACCTGTTACAATTCTATGGGACTACACAATACACACTGACAGAACAATCAAGGCCAACCGCCCAGATATTGTTATTAAAGACCACAACAAAAACGATGCCTCCTTATTGATATAGCAGTCCCTGCTGACTGCAATGTATCTTTGAAGATATTCAAAAAGTTGTCAAAGTACAAGGATCTTGAAATAGAAATCTCGAAAATGTGGCACATGGGAACATCAACAATCCCTGTTGTAGTTGGAGCCCTAGGACTGGTTGGAAAAGATTGCAGTAGACTAATTGAAGGGATTCCTGGAAGTCCATGCCTCAAGGAGATACAAAAAATTGTTCTGACAAGTACAGCCCACACCCTACGAAGGACTTTATCTATGTAATTTAATTCTTTTTTTTTTTTTTTTGTCAGTGGAAAGTGTCATGACGCCATTTCTAACCTTAGGTCCCTGGGCGGGACCCGGAAAGAAATGTGTAAACGCCAGAAATCAAAGAAAATAAAAATAATAATAATAATAATGGATAATAATAATAATAGAGATTTAAAATGAAATATAATTTTTTTGTCACGTTAATCATAAATATGGCTCATAACTATAACAAGGTAGTAAAAGAAAAGGTGAAGAAAGGACTAAGCATCAATTATAAAAATGTCAATTTGCCAGCAAGAAGAACGGCCCAATACGTGAATTACAAACTGAAGATATCAAAATCAAGTAATTACAAAAATGTAAGTATCTTGGAAGGGAAAAGCGGCACCAAAATCCGAAGGCACACTGGCATAGCGAAAGGGGATTTCCGAAAGCTAAGCAAAGAATTAAGAAACAGGAAAATTTCGTTAAAAAGAATATTTAACTGTTATGTCATATAGATCCTCCTATATGGCAATAAATGCTGGACAATTTCATCAAATTGACGTACTTAGTCCATTTCATAATATAGAACGCCATTTGGTTACGCTTCGAGCAGTTTTATTATATATATATATATATATATATATACAGTGTAACCCGGATATAAGAGAGTTGTCGGGACCGGTGAAGAAGTCTCTTATATCCGGGTTTCTCTTATATCCGGGTTTGGTCTATTATATATACATTAACACAGGCCCTAATTTGGGACCAGAGAAAATCTCTCTTATATCCGGGTTTCTCTTATATCCGGGTCTCTTATATCCGGGTTACACTGTGTACACACACACACACACACACATATATATATATATATATATATATATATATACATGAATAAAGACAAAACCTTTCCCTTTGTCTCTATTCATGTTGTCCTTTTGCAGATATATTTCATCTGATATTTTACATTCTTTGTTAAATATTATTTAATTTTAACCGTAAACATAAATATTTTGCTTATATTACTGGATCCTTCTGAACTCGTGGACAGAACGATTACTAAACTGTTTGTCTACGAAACTCAAGAATCAAGGTGCCGAATATAACATCAATCAGCTGACAAACTTTATCTGAATTTATCCTATATATATATATATATATATATATATATATATATATATATATATATATAAAGGATAAATACATATATTGTTAGATTAAGCTCTGAATTGTTAGAAATGATTAAAGGTTTTTATATCACTATTGCGCTCTACTATAGCCATAAGAATGTATAATTAATCTCCAAGCTTAACAGAAGAATCATGATGAAATCGATCATAAATGAAAACGAAATGTTCATCATTAATTGATCATAGCAAGGATCGCAAGCCCATGAAGGATTGAAATAAAGTTCATATATATATATATATATATATATATATATATATATATATATTTCAGTATAATTTTCCAACCTATTAAAGATGATCTTTGCCCTCTCTAATCTTCTAACTTTCCACCCTGGAGTAAGAAGGTGCCTCATAGGTTTCACGTACAGTTTCACTTTCAAGTGGTTTTAAACTGCTCTTTGGACTGACATAGCTGAAATCCTTCTCTCACATGTCAAATGTCTTATGGATTGATTTGGATCTTTTCTAATTGATCTTTTAGCTCTAAGTTGAAATGATGATCCCTCTTCCTGTTGTGACTACCTGTTCTAGTTTTCCATCTCTACTATTCAACTTATTTTTAAACTTTTTCACCGTTCGCTTGATGATTCTTGAATGGAAGCCAGATGGAAGCCAAAGTATGAATGTTAGTACCATTACTGAAGGCCTCAGTGATCTTTTTCTTCTCACCATTGCTCATTTGAGAAGAGAGTGGGTCTAACACAAAACGATTTTAACCTGACCTCTTTCTAGCTGAATGACAAAAAATGATTTTTGGGGATTCTTACGGAAAATGGTGTCAAAATGGCTAAACGTCTTACCATAAAACCTTAAATATCAAATCAGAAAAGAAATGGGAAAAATATTCCCGGTTAAAATCAACACTCTCTGTCTCATCCTAACCTCCAAATAAAATAGCAATATCTCTTGATTTTAACCCGGAATATGTTTCCAATTCATTTGTGATTTGTTTGTAGGCCTTGAAGATTGAGAGCTGCTTTTTTAAAGTTTTCCTGAAATAAAAACTCTCATCTACAGACAGTTTTGCAGATCTTCATTGTGTCTAGACACCCGATTACTTCAAGCCAGGATCGAAACCCGATCGATTCGGTATCAGTCAGAAATTCTACACCTAGTTTATCGTTGCATGGCAGAGAGAATGTGAAATTCTAACGTTTTCAATGTGAAATACGCTAGTGCACCGGAGAGCTCAATTCAATATATATATATATATATATATATATATATATATATATATATATATATATATATATATATAATATAAAAAAGTGAACATTGAAGTCAACACTCAGAGGCCAGGGCGTCCTCACGATTTTCACGATTGCGTCTAGCATGAAACAGACTGTCGCCTCTTGATTTCAATGTTGACTTTTATATTTATATTTACATACGCTCTATCTCTGATATCTCTGATATTGAGCACTTATCCTATAAATATATATGCACACTCAAAACTATATTTCTTCATATATATATATATATATATATATATATATATATATATATATATATATTTTAATGGTTGGATATATATGAATAATGAAAAGACATCATCTTTGAATTCAAATCTACATTCTGTCCAAATCTACAGCCATATTGCCACCTCTCTGATTTCACATGACTTATTTTAATGGTTGGAAAAAGGATTCAACCGAGAAAGTTGGGATAAAAAGCAAGAATAAGATGAAGAAAAGACTAGCCAAAAATGAATAATGAAAAGACATCATCTTTTGAATTCTGTCAAATAAGCCATATTGCCACCTCTCTGATTTCACATGACTTATTTTAATGGTTGGAAAAGTTCAACCGAAAGTTGGGATAAAAAGCAAGAATAAGATGAAGAAAAGACTAGCCAAAAATGAATAATGAAAAGACTTCATATTTGAATTCAAATAACTTCAGTGGTTTGATTCTGTCAAATCTACAGCCATATTGCCACCTCTCTGATTTCACTTGACTTATTTTAATGGAAAGTTGGGAAAGGATAAGATGAAGAAAAGACTCCAAAATGAATAATGAAAAGTTTGAATTCAAATAACTTCAGGGATAAAAAGCAAGAATTTCAAGATGAAATGGTTGGAAAAAAAAAAGAAAGCCAAAAATGAATAATGAAAAAGAAAAAGTCATCATCTTTGAATTCAAATAACTTCAGTGGTTTGATTCTGTCCAAATCTACAGCCATATTGCCACCTCTCTGATTTCACATGACTTATTTTAATGGTTGGAAAGGATTCAACCGAGAAAGTTGGGATAAAAAGCAAGAATAAGATGAAGAAAAAGACTAGCCAAAAATGAATAATGAAAAGACTTCATATTTGAATTCAAATAACTTCAGTGGTGTGATTCTGTCCAAATCTACAGCAATATTGCCACCTTCTGATTTCACATGACTTATTTTAATGGTTGGAAAGGATTCAACCGAGAAAGTTGGGATAAAAAAGCAAGAATAAGATGAAGAAAAGACTAGCCAAAAATGAATAATGAAAAGACTTCATATTTGAATTCAAATAACTTCAGTGGTTGTGATTCTGTCCAAATCTACAGCCATATTGCCACCTCTCTGATTTCACATGACTTATTTTAATGGTTGGAAAGGATTCAAAAAGAAAGTTGGGATAAAAGCAAGAATAAGATGAAAAAAGACTAGCCAAAAAATGAATAATGAAAAGACTTCATATTTGAATTCAAATAACTTCAGTGGTGTGATTCTGTCCAAATCTACAGCCATATTGCCACCTCTCTGATTTCACATGACTTATTTTAATGGTTGGAAAGGATTCAACCGAGAAAGTTGGGCCAAAAAGCAAGAATAAGATGAAGAAAAGACTAGCCAAAATGAATAATGAAAAAGACTTCATCTTTGAATTCAAATAACTTCAGTGGTGTGATTCTGTCCAAATCTACAGCCATATTACCCTCTCTGATTTCACATGACTTATTTTAATGGTTGGAAAAAGTTCAAAAAAAATAAGAATAAGATGAAAAAGACTAGCCAAAATGGTTGGAAAAATAACTTCAGATTCAAATCTACACGAGAAATGTTGGGATAAAAAGCAACCGAATAAGATGAAAAAAGCAAGAATAAGATGAAAAAAGACTGAATAATGAAAAGACTTCATCTTTTGAATTCAAATAACTTCAGTGGTGTGATTCTGTCCAAATCTACAGCCATATTGCCACCTCTGATTTCACATGACTTATTTTAATGGTTGGAAAGGATTCAACCGAGAAAGTTGGGATAAAAAGCAAGAATAAGATGAAGAAAAGACTAGCCAAAAATGAATAATGAAAAGACTTCATCTTTGAATTCAAATAACTTCAGTGGTGTGATTCTGTCCAAATCTACAGCCATATTGCCACCTCTCTGATTTCACATGACTTATTTTAATGGTTGGAAAGGATTCAACCGAGAATAAGTTGGGATAAAAAGCAAGAATAAGATGAAGAAAAGACTAGCCAAAATGAATAATGAAAAGACTTCATATTTGAATTCAAATAACTGGTGTGATTCTGGTAACTACAGTGGTAATCTGTGTCTCTGATTTCTTTTAATGTCCAAAAAGTTGGGATAAAAGCAAGAATAAGATGAAGAAAAGACTAGCCAAAATGAATAATGAAAAGACTTCATATTTGAATTCAAATAACTTCATATTGCCACCTCTCTGATTTCACATGACTTATTTTAATGGTTGGAAAGTTCAACCGAGAAAGTTGGATATAAAAGCAAGAATAAGATGAAGAAAAGACTAGCCAAAATGAATAATCAATTCAATGTTTGGATTCTGTCCAAATCTCCAGGTTGCCACCTCTGATTTCCCACATGACTTATTTTAATGGTTGGAAAGGATTCAACCGAGAAAGTTGGGATAAAAGCAAGAATAAGATGAAGAAAAGAAAAAAAAATAACTGTCCAAATCTACAGCCATTGCCACCTCTCTGATTTCAAAAATGAATAATGAAAAAACTTCATATTTGAATTCAAATAAATAACTTCAGTGGTTTGATTCTGTCCAAATCTACAGCCATATTGCCACCTCTCTGATTTCACATGACTTATTTTAATGGTTGGAAAGGATTCAACCGAGAAAGTTGGGATAAAAAGCAAGAATAAGATGAAGAAAAGACTAGCCAAAATGAATAATGAAAAGACTTCATCTTTGAATTCAAATAACTTCAGTGGTGTGATTCTGTCCAAATCTACAGCCATATTGCCACCTCTCTGATTTCACATGACTTATTTTAATGGTTGGAAAGGATTCAACCGAGAAAGTTGGGATAAAAAAGAAAGAATAAGATGAAGAAAAGACTAGCCAAAATGAATAATGAAAAGACTTCATATTTGAATTCAAATAACTTCAGTGGTGTGATTCTGTCCAAATCTACAGCCATATTGCCACCTCTCTGATTTCACATGACTTATTTTAATGGTTGGAAAGGATTCAACCGAGAAAGTTGGGATAAAAAAGCAAGAATAAGATGAAGAAAAGACTAGCCAAAATGAATAATGAAAAGACTTTGAATTCAAATAACTTTGAATTCTGTCAAATCTAAGCCATATTGCAGTGGTGTTTCACATGATTCTGGTTGGAAAAGAGTTCCAAATCTAAAAAGCAGCCATGAATAATGCCATCCTAACTCTGATTTCACATGACTTATTTTAATGGTTGGAAAGGATTCAACCGAGAAAGTTGGGATAAAAAGCAAGAATAAGATGAAGAAAAGACTAGCCAAAAATGAATAATGAAAAGACTTCATCTTTGAATTCAAATAACTTCAGTGGTGTGAATCTGTCCAAATCTACAGCCATATTGCCACCTCTCTGATTTCACATGACTTATTTTAATGGTTGGAAAGGATTCAACCGAGAAAGTTGGGATAAAAAGCAAGAATAAGATGAAGAAAAGACTAGCCAAAAATGAATAATGAAAAGACTTCATCTTTGAATTCAAATAACTTCAGTGTTTTGATTCTGTCCAAATCTACAGCCATATTGCCACCTCTCTGATTTCACATGACTTATTTTAATGGTTGGAAAGGATTCAACCGAGAAAGTTGGGATAAAAGCAAAGAATAAGAATAAGATGAAGAAAAATTCTGTCCAAATCTAGCCAAAATGAATAATGAAAAGACTTCAAAAATGAATTGAAAAGACTTCAAATAACTTCAGTGGTTTGATTCTGTCCAAATCTACAGCCATATTGCCACCTCTCTGATTTCACATGACTTATTTTAATGGTTGGAAAGGATTCAACCGAGAAAGTTGGGATAAAAAGCAAGAATAAGATGAAGAAAAGACTAGCCAAAAATGAATAATGAAAAGAATTCATATTTGAATTCAAATAACTTCAGTGGTTTCCATGTGAATTTTAATGGTCCAAATCTACAGCCATATTGCCACCTCTCTGATTTCACATGACTTATTTTTAATGGTTGGAAAAGATTCAACCGAGAAAGTTGGGATAAAAGCAAGAATAAGATGAAGAAAAGACTAGCCAAAATGAATAATGAAAAAGACTTCATCTTTGAATTCAAATAACTTCAGTGGTGTGAATCTGATTTCACATGACTTATTTTAATGGTTGGAAAAGATTCAAAAGTTGGGATAAAAAAAGCAAGAATAAGATGAAGAAAAGACTAGCCAAAATGAATAATGAAAAAGACTTCATCTTTGAATTCTAACTTCATTTCACCATGACTTATTTTAATGGTTGGAAAGGATTCAACCGAGAAAGTTGGGATAAAAGCAAGAATAAGATGAAGAAAAGACTAGCCAAAAATGAATAATGAAAAGACTTCATATTTGAATTCAAATAACTTCAGTGTTTTGATTCTGTCCAAATCTACAGCCATATTGCCACCTCTCTGATTTCACATGACTTATTTTAATGGTTGGAAAGGATTCAATAAAAAAGAAAGAATAAGATAAAAAAAGCAAGAAAAATGAATAAGATGAATTCAAATAACTTCAGTGGTTTATTCTGTCCAAATCTACAGCCATATTGCCACCTTTGATTTCATGACTTATTTTAATGGTTGGAAAGGATTCAACCGAAAGTTGGGATAAAAAATGAATAAAAAATGAAAATGAAAAAGACTTCATCTTTGAATTCTTCATGGTGTGATTTGAATTTGCCACCTCTCTGATTTCACATGACTTAATAAACTTCAGTGTGAATAATGAAAAGACATCATCTTTGAATTCAAATAACTTCAGAATCTGTCCAAACTTATTTTAATGGTTTGGAAAGGACTTCAACCGGAAAAGTTCAACCGGATAAAAAAAGCAAGAAATGAAGAAAAGACTAGCCAAAATGAATAATGAAAAAGACTTCATATTTGAATTCAAATAACTTCAGTTTCTGTCCAAATCTAAAGTTTCATGTTCTCTGATTTCATGACTTATTTTAATGGTTGGAAAGGATTCAACCGAGAAAGTTGATAAAAAAGCAAGAATAAGATGAAGAAAAGACTAGCCAAAAAATGAATAATGAAAAGACTTCATCTTTGAATTCAAATAACTTCAGTGGTGTGAATCTGTCCAAATCTACAAACCTCTCTGATTTTCACATGACTTATTTTAATGGTTGGAAAGGATTCAACCGAAAAGTTGGGATAAAAAAGCAAGAATAAGATGAAAAAAAGACTAGCCAAAAATGAATAATGAAAAGACATCATCTTTGAAAATTCTGTCCAAATCTACAGCCATTGCCACCTCTCTGATTTCACATGACTTATTTTAATGGTTGGAAAGGATTCAACCGAGAAAGTTGGGATAAAAAGCAAGAATAAGATGAAGAAAAAGACTAGCCAAAAATGAATAATGAAAAGACATCATCTTTGAATTCAAATAACTTCAGTGGTTTGATTCTGTCAAATCTACAGCCATATTGCCACCTCTCTGATTTCACATGACTTATTTTAATGGTTGGAAAGGATTCAACCGAGAAAGTTGGGATAAAAAGCAAGAATAAGATGAAGAAAAGACTAGCCAAAAATGAATAATGAAAAGACTTCTTTGAATTCAAATTTGAAAATTACAATATTGTCACCTCTCTGAATGACTTATTTTAATGGTTGGAAAGGTTCAACCGAGAAAGTTGGGATGAATTCAAATAACTGTCCAAATCTTTTAATGGTTGGAAAAGTTCAACCGGAAAGTTGGGATAAAAGCATATTAGCAAAATGAATAATGAAAAGTCCAAATAACCTCTCTACAGATTTCACATGACTTATTTTAATGGTTGGAAAAGGATTCAACCGAGAAAGTTGGGATAAAAAGCTAAGAATAAGATGAAGAAAAGACTAGCCAAAAATGAATAATGAAAAGACTTCATCTTTGAATTCAAATAACTTCAGTGGTTTGATTCTGTCCAAATCTACAGCCATATTGCCACCTCTCTGATTTCACATGACTTATTTTAATGGTTGGAAAGGATTCAACCGAAGAAAGTTGGGATAAAAAGCAAGAATAAGATGAAGAAAAGACTAGCCAAAATGAATAATGAAAAGACTTCATCTTTGAATTCAAATAACAGTGGTGTGATTCTGTCCAAATCTACAGCCATATTGCCACCTCTCTGATTTCCATGACTTATTGGAAAGGATTCAACCGAGAAAGTTGGGATAAAAAGCGAAATAAGATGAAGAAAAGACTTGAATAATTTATCTTTGAATTCAAATAACTTCAGTGGTGTGAAAGTCCAAATTCAACCACTCTCTGAGAATTTTAATGGTTGGAAAGGATTCAACCGAGAAAGTTGGGATAAAAAGCAAGAATAAGATGAAGAAAAGACTAGCCAAAAAATGAATAATGAAAAGACTTCATCTTTGAATTCAAATAACTTCAGTGGTGTGATTCTGTCCAAATCTACAGCCATATTGCCACCTCTCTGATTTCACATGACTTATTTTAATGGTTGGAAAGGATTCAACCGAGAAAGTTGGGATAAAAAGCAAGAATAAGATGAAGAAAAGACTAGCCAAAAATGAATAATGAAAAGACTTCATCTTTGAATTCAAATAACTTCAGTGGTGTGATTCTGTCCAAATCTACAGCCATATTGCCACCTCTCTGATTTCATGACTTATTTTAATGGTTGAAAGAATTCAACCGAGAAAGTTGGGATAAAAAGCAAGAATAAGATGAAGAAAAGACTAGCCAAAATGAATAATGAAAAGACTTCATCTTTGAATTCAAATAACTTCAGTGGTGTGATTCTGTCCAAATCTACAGCCATATTGCCACCTCTGATTTCACCATGACTTATTTTAATGGTTGGAAAGGATTCAACCGAGAAAGTTGGGATAAAAAAAAGCAAGAATAAGATGAAGAAAAGACTAGCCAAAATGAATAATGAAAAGACTTCATCTTTGAATTCAAAATAACTTCAGTGGTGTGATTCTGTCCAAATCCACAGCCATATTGCCACCTCTGATTTCACATGACTTATTTTAATGGTTGGAAAAGGATTCAACCGAGAAAGTTGGGATAAAAAGCAAGAATAAGATGAAGAAAAGACTAGCCAAAAATGAATAATGAAAAGACTTCATATTTGAATTCAAATAACTTCAGTGGTTGTGATTCTGTCCAAATCTACAGCCATTTGCCACCTCTCTGATTTCACATGACTTATTTTAATGGTTGGAAAGGATTCAACCGAGAAAGTTGGGATAAAAAGCAAGAATAAGATGAAGAAAAGACTAGCCAAAATGAATAATGAAAAGACTTCATCTTTGAATTCAAATAACTTCAGTGGTGTGATTCTGTCCAAATCTACAGATATTGTCACCCTCTGATTTCACATGACTTATTTTAATGGTTGGAAAGGATTCAACCGAGAAAGTTGGGATAAAAAGCAAGAATAAGATGAAGAAAAGACTAGCCAAAAATGAATAATGAAAAGACTTCATATTTGAATTCAAATAACTTCAGTGGTGTGATTCTGTCCAAATCTACAGCCATATTGCCACCTCTCTGATTTCACATGACTTATTTTAATGGTTGGAAAGGATTCAACCGAGAAAGTTGGGATAAAAAGCAAGAATAAGATGAAGAAAAGACTAGCCAAAATGAATAATGAAAAAGACTTCATCTTTGAATTCAAATAACTTCAGTGGTTTGATTCTGTCCAAATCCACATATTGCCACCTCTCTGATTTCACATGATTATTTTAATGGTTGGAAAAGATTCAACTGAGAAAGTTGGGATAAAAAGCAAGAATAAGATGAAAGAAAAAGGCCCCAGCCAAAATGAATAATGAAAAGACTTCATCTTTGAATTCAAATAACTTCAGTGGTGTGATTCTGTCCAAATCTACAGCCATATTGCCACCTCTCTGATTTCACATGACTTATTTTAATGGTTGGAAAAGGATTCAACCGAGAAAAAGTTGGGATAAAAAGCAAGAATAAGATGAAGAAAAGACCTTCCAAAATGAATAATGAAAAGACTTCATCTTTGAATTCAAATAATTTCAGTGGTTTGATTCTGTCCAAATCTACAGCCATATTGCCACCTCTCTCTGATTTTCCATGACTTATTTTAATGGTTGGAAAGGATTCAACCGAGAAAGTTGGGATAAAAAGCAGAGAATAAGATGAAAGAAAGACTAGCCAAAATGAATAATGAAAAGACTTATCTTTAATTCAAATAACTTCATGGTGTGATTCTGTCCAAATCTACAGCCATATTGAGAATTTTAATGGTTGAAAGGATTCAAAGAAAGTTGGGATAAAAAGCAAGAATAAGATGAAGAAAAGACTAGCCAAAATGAATAATGAAAAGACTTCATCTTTGAATTCAAATAACTTCAGTGGTGTGACTCTGTCCAAATCCACAGCCATATTGAATTTCCACATGACTTATTTTAATGGTTGGAAAGGATTCAACCGAGAAAGTTGGGATAAAAAGCAAGAATAAGATGAAGAAAAATCTAGCCAAAAAATGAATAATGAAAAGACTTCATCTTTGAATTCAAATAACTTCAGTGGTTTGATTCTGTCCAAATCTACAGCCATATTGTCACCTTTCTGATTTCACATGACTTATTTCAATGGTTGGAAAGGATTCAACCAAGAAAGTTGGGATAAAAAGTAAGATGAAGAAAAGACTGGTTGGAAAGGATTCAAGAGCACCGAGAAAGTTGGGATTAAAAAGCAAGAATAAGATGAAGAAAAGACTAGCCAAAATGAATAATGAAAAGACTTCATATTTGAATTCAAATAACTTCAGTGGTGTGATTCTGTCCAAATCTACAGCCATATTGTCACCTCTCTGATTTCACATGACTTATTTTAATGGTTGGAAAAGGATTCAACCGAGAAAGTTGATAAAAAGCAAGAATAAGATAAGAAAAGACTAAAAAATGAATAATGAAAAAGACTTCATCTTTGAATTCAAATAACTTCAGTGGTGTGATTCTGTCCAAATCTACAGCCATGTCTGATTTCACATGACTTTAATGGTTGGAAAGGATTCAACCGAAAGTTGGGATGATAAAAAGCAAGAATTGAAGAAAAGATCAGCCAAAAATGATAATGAAAAGACTTCATCTTTGAATTCAAATAACTTCAGTGGTGTGATTCTGTCCAAATCTACAGCCATATTGCCACCTCTTCTGATTTCAACTTATTTTAATGGTTGGAAAAGGATTCAACCGAGAAAAGTTGGGATAAAAGCAAGAATAAGATGAAGAAAAGACTAGCCAAAATGAATAATGAAAAGACTTCATCTTTTGAATTCAAATAACTTCAGTGGTGTGACTCTGTCCAAATCTACAGCCATATTGCCACCTCTCTGATTTCACATGACTTATTTTAATGGTTGGAAAGGATTCAACCGAGAAAGTTGGGATAAAAAGCAAGAATAAGATGAAGAAAAAGACTAGCCAAAATGAATAATGAAAAGACATCATCTTTGAATTCAAATAACTTCAGTGGTTTGATTCTGTCCAAATCTACAGCCATATTGCCACCTTTCTGATTTCACATGACTTATTTTAATGGTTGGAAAGGATTCAACCGAGAAAGTTGGGATAAAAAGCAAGAATAAGATGAAGAAAAGACTAGCCAAAATGAATAATGAAAAGACATCATCTTTGAATTCAAATAACTTCAGTGGTTTGATTCTGTCCAAATCTACAGCCATATTGCCACCTCTCTGATTTTCCATGACTTATTTTAATGGTTGGAAAGGATTCAACCGAGAAAGTTGGGATAAAAAGCAAGAATAAGATGAAGAAAAGACTAGCCAAAAATGAATAATGAAAAGTCATCATCTTTGAATTCAAATAACTTCAGTGGTGTGATTCTGTCCAAATCTACAGCCATATTGCCACCTCTCTGATTTTCCATGACTTATTTTAATGGTTGGAAAGGATTAACCGAGAAAGTTGGGATAAAAAGCAAGAATAAGATGAAGAAAAGATTAGAAAATTAATGAAAGTCAGCATCTTTTGAATAATGAAAAGTCATCAAATTCAAATAACTTCAATGGTGTGAATCTGTCCAAATCTACAAATGTTAAATTGCCACCTCTCTGATTTTCCATGACTTATTTTAATGGTTGGAAAGGATTCAACCAAGAAAGTTGTCAAAAGAATAAGATGAAGAAAAGACTAGCCAAAAATGAATAATGAAAAGACTTCATCTTTGAATTCAAATAACTAGTGGTGTGACTCTGTCCAAATCTACAGCCATATTGCCACCTCTCTGATTTCACATGACTTATTTTAATGGTTGGAAAGGATTCAACCGAGAAAGTTGGGATAAAAAGCAAGAATAAGATGAAGAAAAGACTAGCCAAAATGAATAATGAAAAGTCATCATCTTTGAATTCAAATAACTTCAGTGGTGTGACTCTGTCCAAATCTACAGCCATATTGCCACCTCTCTGATTTTCCATGACTTATTTTAATGGTTGGAAAGGATTCAACCGAGAAAGTTGGGATAAAAGCAAGAATAAGATGAAGAAAAGAAGACTAGCCAAAATGAATAATGAAAAGACTTCATCTTTGAATTCAAATAACTTCAGTGGTGTGACTCTGTCCAAATCTACAGCCATATTGTCCACCTCTCTGATTTCATGACTTATTTTAATGGTTGGAAAAAGGATTCAACTGAGAAAGTTGGGATAAAAAGCAAGAATAAGATGAAGAAAAGACTAGCCAAAATGAATAATGAAAAGACTTCATCTTTGAATTCAAATAACTTCAGTGGTGTGATTCTGTCCAAATCTACAGCCATATTGCCACCTCTCTGATTTCACATGACTTATTTTAATGGTTGGAAAGGATTCAACCGAGAAAGTTGGGATAAAAAGCAGAATAAGATGAAGAAAAGACTAGCCAAAATGAATAATGAAAAGACTTCATCTTGAATTCAAATAACTTCAGTGGTGTGATTCTGTCCAAATCTACAGCCATATTGCCACCTCTCTGATTTCACATGACTTATTTTAATGGTTGGAAAAGGATTCAAACGAGAAAGTTGGGATAAAAAGCAAGAATAAGATGAAGAAAAGACTAGCCAAAATGAATAATGAAAAGACTTCATCTTTGAATTCAAATAACTTCAGTGGTGTGATTCTGTCCAAATCTACAGCCATATTGCCACCTCTGATTTTCCATGACTTATTTTAATGGTTGGAAAGGATTCAACCGAGAAAGTTGGGATAAAAGCAAGAATAAGATGAAGAAAAAGACTAGCCAAAATGAATAATGAAAAGACTTCATCTTTGAATTAAATAACTTCAGTGGTGTGATTCTGTCCAAATCTACAGCCATTTGCCACCTCTGATTTCACATGACTTATTTTAATGGTTGGAAAAATTCAACTGAGAAAGTTGGGATAAAAAGCAAGAATAAGATGAAGAAAAGACTAGCCAAAATGAATAATGAAAAGACTTCATCTTTGAATTCAAATAACTTCAGTGGTGTGATTCTGTCCAAATCTATACCATATTGCCACCTCTCTGATTTTCCATGACTTATTTTAATGGTTGGAAAAGATTCAACCAAGAAAAGTTGGGATAAAAAGCAAGAATAAGATGAAGAAAAGACTAGCCAAAATGAATAATGAAAAGTCATCATCTTTTGAATTCAAATAACTAATTAATGTGATTCTGTCCAAATCTACAGCCATATTGTCACCTCTGATTTCACATGACTTATTTTAATGGTTGGAAAAGGATTCAACCGAGAAAGTTGGGATAAAAAGCAAGAATAAGATGAAGAAAAGACTAGCCAAAATGAATAATGAAAAGACTTCATCTTTGAATTCAAATAACTTCAGTGGTGTGATTCTGTCCAAATCTACAGCCATATTGCCACCTCTCTGATTTTCCATGACTTATTTTAATGGTTGGAAAGGATTCAACCGAGAAAGTTGGGATAAAAAGCAAGAATAAGATGAAGAAAAACTAGCCAAAATGAATAATGAAAAGACTTCATCTTTGAATTAAATAACTTCAGTGGTGTGATTCTGTCCAAAATCTACAGCCATATTGCCACCTCTCTCTGATTTTCCATGACTTATTTTAATGGTTGGAAAGGATTCAACCGAGAAAGTTGGGATAAAAAGCAAGAATAAGATGAAGAAAAGACTAGCCAAAAATGAATAATGAAAAGACTTCATATTTGAATTCAAATAACTTCAGTGGTGTGACTGTTCAAATCTACATCATATTGTCACTTGTCTGATTTAGTCCTCACTTGAATTTACTTAATATAATGGTGGAAACTATTTTACCTTGTGTTTTAAAACAATAAAGAAATGGAGCTTAATCAAAAATTAATAGCAAGTGTCCATAAAGACAGTTATGAATTTGGACGATCCAGTGCCTAAGTAGGCATCTATAACCTTCGCTGTCTCACTTTTTTTTCGCACAAGAACTGCCGAGATGCACTTATGGGCTAAGTCATCAGCGTATCGTCTGTCATTGGGCACCCCACACCAGTGACTCCTCCCGTCCATCTCACGGCGCATGCCCAATATTCAACCCCGCGGGCGATAGCCTATCGGACAAGGCAATGTTACTCTCTATTCTAATTATCTTCTGTTTCTTTTGTAGTGGGGATTCTTTCGTGACAGATCAAAGACTTTGGGGTTCTATTATACACTTCTGTCATTCCACTCAGACGTCAGACCGACCGAACCTCACCCAACCTGGACAGTTTTTCTTCCGCCTTTTGACGCTCCGCTCTGCCCCGAGCTACATTTCGTCCTCCTTCACCTCGTTCTTCTCCCTCTTATTGGCAACGTGGTATCTCTCTCTCTCTCTCTCTCTCTCTCTCTCTCTCTCTCTCTCTCTCTCTCTTCCTGACTCTTGTGAGAGGTGGGAGTGATTGGCGGGTTCGTGTCTCAAGTCTTTCGTCGCTTCTTGTTTACCTACGATTGTAGGTTTGTTGGCTTTGGAGAACTTTACACGGTTTGTTTTTGCTTGTTATTTGTTTCAATATGAAAGATAGATAGAATGAAAGAAGGAAAGAGAGCGAAGTTTATTCTTTCCCTCTTTTACTTTCTTTCATTTCTCACTCTTACTTTTCTTTCTTTTTTTCTTTCTTTTTTAAATGCTGTTTTCTTTTTCATTTTTTCTCAGATTTCTTTTTAGGATAATTTCTTTCTTTTTCGAATAAATCTTTGTTTTTTTTTTAATAGAGCCTTTTCTTTAACGATTTCTTTCTTTCGTTTTCATTTTTTTTTTGTTTATGCTGGTTTTTTTTTCTTATAACACTTGTATTTCCTTTCTTCCTTCTTTTTTCTTTCATTTTTTTCTTGTTTATGTGGGTTTCTTTCTTTTTCTTATAGCGCTTGCGTTTCCTTCCTTCCTTCCTTTCTTCATTCATTCCTTCCTTTCTTCCTTGCTTCCTTCATTCATTCCTTCCTCCCTTCCTTTCCTTCCTTCCTTCCTTCCTTTCCTTCCCTTCTTTCCTTCCTTCTTCCTTCCTTCCTTCCTTCCTTCCTTCCTTCCTTCCTTCCTTCCTTCCTTCCTTCCTTCCTTCCTCCCTTCATTCCTCCCTTCCTTCCTCCATTCCTTCATTCCTTCTTTCATTCCTTCCTTCATTCATTTCTTCCTTCCTTCCTCCCTTCATTCTTTCCTTCATTCTTTCCTTCCTTTCGTTCTTTTTCTTGTTTATACTATTTCTCTTTTTCTGATAACACTTGCATTTTCTTTCTTTCTTTCTTTCTTTCTTTCTTTCTTTCTTTCTTTCTTTCTTTTTTGCGTTTTTATACTTTGCCTGTCTTTCTTTTCTCTTCTTTTTGTTTTATCCATTTCTTTCTTTCTTTCTTTCTTTCTTTCTTTCTTTCTTTCTTTCTTTCTCTCTCCCCCCTCCCAGTTTTCTTGTGAAAACCACTGAAATCTTTGAACCTCATTCGTTTCTACTTCGATCCTAATCAGCCAGCCGAACAGCTGAGAACGATTCTCATGTCAACACAAATAAGAATATGGCATTCATTATCACTCAACACAGACCAAAAGATGAAATGCTCGTCGACAAACACGAAAGACAAGACGCTGACCTTTATCATTAGGAAAACTTTCTATCCTCCTCCTCCTTCTTCTTCTTCTTCTTCTTCTTCTTCTTCTTCTTCTTCTTCTTCTTCTTCACTCTGCCTCATTTTTTGATCTTTAATCTTTTCACTTTGTTCTCGTTCTTCTTCAATTTTTCTTTTATTCATTTCAGCCCCCCCTCATTTTTCTTCTGTTATCTTCTTCTTTATCCATCTATTTTGCCTATTCTACTTTTTATTTCCACCCCCCCCACTTCACGATTCTTCTTCTTCTTAGTTTTTCTTCTTCAATATTCTTAACATACTCTTTCTTATTCATCTTTTTCCCCCTTCCCAAACTTCTATTCCTCCTCCTTCTTCTTCTTCTTCTACTTGTACCACTGTTACTACAACTGTTTTCCTTCTTCAACCATCTTTAATATCCTTTTCTTGTTGTTGTTGTTGTTCTTCTTCTTCTTGTACCACTGTTAATATAACTGTCTTCCTTCTTTAACCATCTTTAATATCCTTTTCTTCTTCTTCTTCTTCTTCTTCTTCTTCTTCTTCTTCTTGTACCACTGTTAATATAACTGTTTCCTTCTTCAACCACCTTTAATATCCTTTTCTTCTTCTTTTTCTTCTTCTATAAGGTCTTCAGTCTCCTGCTTCCTCTTCTTTTTCTATTTTTTACTATTACTTTTTTTAAAAACTATCGATCCGCAGTACATGAAAATTCCTATAAAAAAAACCTCTACTAAGACATTACACTATATTATTGAACTATATGCTTAGTTCATGACATATTAACTGAATACACTTGTAAAAATAGAATACGTGGATTTAACACATCACAAGAAATATTTAAATAAAATTCTCACTTAAAATTTTGAAAAACATAGCGTTGCGTCTTTACACGTTCCGAGATCTTACACAACCGTCAATAATAGCAGATATTCAAAAAAACATCTTTCGGTCGACAAACAATTATTTCTTCTTCAAATTTTTGCTTTTATAAGGAAAAAAAAACACATGCCTGATGATGAATAGAAGACTATTCGTAAGTACTAGCATTTTAAGAACACATAAACTGGAAACAACAGACATCAATTTTATAGACGAGGATCACTTCACTCTAGGGATTAACAGTATTTTAATGCATACATTATACTAATAGCTATGATGTCGCCAATAATCGCATTAATATTTCTGATTCTATGTGTGATTATTTCTTTGTATATATATATATATATATATATATATATATATATATATTGAACAATAAAAATATTCAAGAATTAAAATCTTCAGACACACTGGGTTGTAGATTAATATTTTTTCGTTTTTGTTATTATTATTTCATTTAGATTCCTCGACTAGTTTCGACCAAAAGGGCCATCGTCAGGAGAAGAAATATTTCTGCTTGCTGGTAGCAGTGGACTACAGAAAGGAATGCCTTGATGGAGAAATATACATATACATATATATACATATGTGTGTGCGTGTATATATATGTCTGCGTGTGTATGTATATGTATTTATATATATATATATATATATAACCTAGGGATGGTTATTGAATAGAATAATCAAACGAAGGTTGGTAATGAACGATAATACTTAAGACAAGAACAACGCATATAAGATTCGCCAGCGGCGCGTAGAAATAGTAATATATATATGTAAACGAGGAAAATAGTATATATATATGTAAACGAGGAAAATAATCCCTGATTTAAAATCCTATAATGCAGGTAAAATGGTCAGATCCCTGTACCGTTTCAGTAAGTACCTGACTCCTTCTACTATTCCCCACTTTTACAAGATCCAGATCAGACCAAAAATGGAGTACCTTTGTCATATTTGGGCGGGAGCTGCCCAGACCTCACTCTTCCAGCCTTGATAGAGTCCAAAAGCAAGAGCACTTACAAGAGCCCTTGTCGGTGACGAATTATTCTGCATCCTTCATTCTCTTTCCCACAGGCAGGGTGTGGCAAGCCTCTCTCTACTCTACGGTGACTTCCACAGAAAGTGCTCGGATAACTACCATTTCTGGTCCCGCTAATGAAACCTTCACGGCAGGAACACTGTTACAGTTTTTTGGATATATATATAACTAGTGAGCGAGTCAAAATGACTTAATTCCCTTTATAGTCTACCAATAGAAGATTAACCAATCAGAAGCCGCAGAACATTGTATCCGTCGTGTATAAAGGCGTGCCATTTTTGTTTACCCTACCGGAATGACCTGAGCCAAATTGTCAGGCGAACATGACAGAAGGAAGAACTACGCTCTGCTACTTTGCTGCGATATTCACTGCTAACCTGAACAACGCTTTCCTACTGTCTCCGAAATATTCACTGCTAACCTCTGGATTCTATACTCGAATACGACCGTCATGAATTTGTAACAAACACGCCATGCCGCTTGCATAGTAGCAAACCGCCCCCATTTCTCTCATCGGTGAGAAGTTAGTTCTAATCGAGTAGCTTCTTCCTGTGAATCACTGCCCTGTAGAACCGACTCCGAAGAGGACGTTTCCTTGATCACTACAATGTTCAAGACTCGGATTAACCGTTACATTCCACTCTGATACGCATAAATGACCTTTAACGTAACTCTCTACCTCGGGTGGTTCTCGGGCCTTGTAAAGAGTCAACCTTACTGTAAAAAAACCCAAACGGCTCTAATACGGATATAGATAAAACGAACAGGCACGCGCCCTCTCGGTCGAGATATTAAGAGGTGATAAGCTTAAGAATTAATTTAGAAAATGCATATAAATATTCATCAGACGAACTGGAAACTATGGAGGATGCTAAGTGACATAATTTAATGTCTAATAAACAAAAGTGAGTAAATGATGTTGTTGCTGGAGTATATTAATAATGTAATTAATATTTATATTATTTCAGTATGGGATTCATTTTTGTATTATATATTTTAAATAAAAGGAGATTATTAATTTAACGGCTATCTCTTAATCCTTTTAACATATTTATAGTTATGGACACACTCATGTATATATATATATATATATATATATATATATATATATGTATATATATCAGTGTTATTGTCATTTTTGCGAAAATTTATCCATCGCACTATATAGATATATGTCGCACTATATATCATTTTTGCGACAATTTATTCATCGCACTACATAGATATATCAACGAATTATATTTTTTGACATTTATCCATCACACTATATATATATAGATGGATGAATTGTATCAAAAATGAAAATAACTGACATCTCATTTTAACATATATATTTATCAAAATTACCCCAAAATATCTTGAAATACTAAAGAGTAAATTTGTTCAATAAAATCGATATTGGCTAATCACAGCCTTCACACAACTGGAATCTCCCTGTAACCCTCTGGACGGTCTCCGTTTAGGATTGGTGAATACTGCCATAATCCTTGCCTTCAGTTCATCGTTGGTGTTGTTAAGGAGTTTTTGTTTGTCTCTCACCTAACTGCGCCACAAACATGATGAACAAGGGGTTCAAGTCGAGTCCGAATTAGGTGGCCGGATGTAAGGA
>CAHIKZ030000514.1:865000-886912 GCA_903632075.3 Acanthosepion pharaonis | reverse complement strand
AAAATTGGGAAAAAAAAAATGTTTAAAATAACAAAAGAAAGTTTTCGAGTTTTAAGAAAAGAAGGTTTGGAAAATTTAATCCCCAAAAGGGCCTGGGGACAGGACAAAAAAATTTTTATTAAACCCATAAATTTTAAAAAAGGGGGATCAAAAAATTTTTAAAAAAACAAAACTTTTTCAAAGTGACTAATACCATTCCCGAAGGAATTTTGAAAGGGGGGGTTCTTCCCTTTTTGGGGACAGGGGAATTTTTTATTTTTTTCCCCCTTTTTTTGGTGCTTAAAAAAACTTTTTTCCCTTTTATTATCTCTTCAAATTATTCTAACCTTTAAAACAAACCTATTACATAAGTTTTTGTTCCTTTTCCATCTTCCTCTTTTCCTGTTATGTGATTATCAAATTCTCCAAGCTCTCTATCCTTATTATATACTTGATAAATTTCAAATGCCTCTTTCTGATTTCTACCTAGAGGTATTCTTTTTTGTTTTGTTTTCTCCAAACATTGCTATTGCTCATATGTTCAGTTTATGGTATTCTCAGAATCCTTCTCTAAAACCTCATTTTTGTTGTTTATCACGATTCTTCATCGACGAGAGATTGTTCAACATTCCCTGTCATATAGAAATATTACATAAGAATTCAGTATGCTTTTCTTTTGTTTCTAAACAAATTTTCCTGTTTCTTAATATTTTGCTTAGCTTTTCGTTAATTTCTTCGTAACAGAAAAAAATTTTTTGTTGTTTCTTAATATTTTACTTAACTTTTTAAAATCTTTTTTTGTTTCTTAATATTTTACTTAAACTTTTAAAATCTTTTTCTTGTTTCTTAATATTTTACTTAGCATTTTAAAGTCACCTTTCAATATTCCAATGCACCTTCAGATTTTGAGGACAATGAAGAATTCACAACTGTAAATTTCTTTTCTTGTTTCTTAATACTTTGTTTAGTTTTTTGAAGCCATCTTTCACTATTCAATATGCCTTCATATTTTGAGAATCCCAAAAGAATACACACCTGCAAATCACTTTGCTTGTTCTTAATATTTTGCTTAGCTTTCGGATGTCACTTTCACTATTCCAATGTGCCTTGGTTTTGAGGATATTGAAGAATTCACAAAATGCAAATCCTTTTTTTTGCTTAGCTTTTTGAAGACATGTTTCACTATTCAAATGCACCTTCAGATTTTGAGGATACCAAAGAACTCAAAATTGCAAAACTCTTTTTCATTTTCTTATTGTTTTCTTAGCTCTTGGATGTCATCTTTTTCACTATGCAATGTGCTTTCAGATTTAAGTATATCAAAGAATTCACACTTACAAATCACCTTTTCTTGTTTCCTATTATTTTTTTCTTAGCTTTTGGTAGTCATCTTTCACTAGTACAATGAGCTTTCAGATTTCAATGATAGAAGAACTCAACTGCAAATCACTTTTTCTTGTTCCTTAATGCTTTGCTGAGCTTTTGAAAGTCAACATTCACTATTTCAACACACACACATAGTGTCACATTCTGTCCTTTGCTTTTCAAAGTTAAGAGTTAAAATATGGTGAACAGAATGACAAAAGTAGACCCTACCAAAAGGTTACTATTGCCAGACCTATCTCTATTTCTCTCTATCTGCAGCAGTGAGAGATTTTAACATTTAAGCTCCCTAATTTAAATTGCAGAAAGCTGTTTTTTAATTCAAAGTTGTTCTTTGCCTAGACTGGTTATCATCCACAGTTACAGCACACAGTCTACCTTGCTATTTAACCCATATCTGGGGAGGGCTTCTGAACAGTTGCACTAAAAAAGCAAGTAAATTAAAAATGAAATAGATACAGTGCTGTTCGATAAACGTGACTCACCTGATTTTTTTTTACTAAATTTCTTTCTCCGGTGAAATGAAAGTTGAGCTAAATTCAAAGGATAAGCAATCTAAAATCCGGAAGAAGAAGCTTTGAAAGCTCTTTGAATTTAGCAGTAAGTACCTGTCAAAGCATCCGTTCAGTATAATGTTCTGGGATGCTTTTCTTTTCATGGAACTGGTTTCTTAAAACCTTATTGAAAAGACCCTCAGGGCGAGCAGTACAAGAGAATTTTAGAGTCTTGTCTGCTCCCTTCTGCTGAAAGGTGCAAATCGACCCCACCAAGCTCATTTTTTATGCAAGAAAATACCACCTGTCATTAATCAAAATTAATGAAGGAATACTTTGATGAGAAGCAGGTGAGTGGATTATGACATGGCCACCCCAATATCCTGACCTCAACCCCATAGAAAACTTATGGAGCATTATAAAGTACAGGATCTCAAGAAAGCAGTTGAGAGCAACAAAAGGATTTGATTGTGAATTTCGTATCCGAATGGAATTCAATGCTTGGAGATGAGATTTGCCAGAACCTAATCAAGTCAATGCTAAAAAAAGAGTTGAAAAGGTTATTCAAAATAAAGGAGGACCCATAGATTATTTAATATTTCGAACTATATTACCTATTATAAATACTTTTATACCTCTATTATTCTTTATTTAAAGCTGTTAGGTTATGTTTCTATTGATTACTAGTTGCAGGAAATAAGTGAGTCACTCTTTTTGCACAGTTTTTCCTAAATCATTTATATCCAAATTATAATTATCAATAGAATACCTTAGGGTCAATAAACTTTTTTACTAGGTGGTTGGGAAGGGGTCTTTATATTAGTAAGATTAAAAAATTAGTTTGACCCCCCAAAAAATAGGTTGAAAAAAAAAATTTGGTAAAAAATCAGGTGAGTCACTTTTTATCGAACAGCACTGTATGAGGATGCCACTTCAAAAGATTTTAGAATAATGGTGATTTATCTAAGAATTTCCAAGGATGGCTGAAGAATTCACCAACGCTAACATATTAAAAACAAGGAAGTTCTACCCAGACATCTTCTTCTCAAGAATTACAACTTTATGCAACAGACACTCATGTGTATGCTTTCCTGATCACTACTACTATCAATCTTTTTCAAGTGAAGAGCCTATCGAACATATGCTCATAATTTGCACTTATTTTCTCTTCTTATATTCAAACATCAAATTCATTGAGTAAGCCTCTACCTTGAGTAGCTCTTTGGCCTTATATTGTGTGAACAGTTAGTAAAACAAACAAAATTACTTTTACTAGGTTCTTGTTAAGAAATGAAACAAGAAGCAATGCTTACCAGGTAATGAATTATAATTAGGCATGGCATCGTTACAAGAATATTTTTCTAAATTTTCTCCCCTAATTTTACCAAACATCAACTGTTCAATAAACATTTTCGACTTTCGAGATTGGGATAAAAAAAAAAGTAATAATAATTCCTCAGAGGGCAAGAAGCACCAAGCAGAGCAAATATTACTCCAATGTCAATGTGTTGTTTTTTATCTCTTGTTTGGGTATCACCTCCTGCCACTTCTGTTTGGCTGAGGGCCAGAGGGTTGGCATTTGAGGAACATCAATAGTGGTCGATTTGATGAATGAAGTTATCATCATAACTCTGCATTGTTTTGTGACAAAATAAGAAATATACAGGTGTCTTTACTATGAAAATATTTGTATTCTATCATTATTGGTTAGAATTTTATAAAATAAATTTATATGAAATATTCTGGCAGAGAAAAAGTTGTCAACCTAAAATAATGCAAGGGTGTTTTGTTAATAAAAGGAACAGCCCTTATTATGCAAATTACAAATTTGAGATACCAAATTCAAAACATATACAACAGTTTAAATATCTGGGAAATGTTTTAACAGCAGACGGAAGGCATGATACTGAAACCCAAAAGGCAAGTTGGGATAGTGAAAGTTGCCTTCTAAAAAGCTAAACAAATTATTAAGGAATAAAAATATCATTAGAAACAATGGAAAGAGTACTGAACCATTATATAATATCAATCCTCCTATATGGCAGTGAATGCTGGAAAAATCTCCCTCACAGATGAAGAAGAGACTTGAAGCAAGAGAAATGTAGTTCTACAGAAGGATAATGAGAACATCATAGACCAAACATGCAATCAATGACAAAAAGTTTTAAAGAAAATGGAAATAAACACTTGTACTTAATATCAGCAGTTATTTTTCAGTATTTGTCAGTAGAACCACATCTCTGTCACTTCATGTCTCTTCTTCACCTGTGAATAAATGCCTAGCATCCACTACCATATAAAGGATTATATATGACAAAGCAGTTCAGAACACTTTTTGTTTCTAGGGACAACTTTCCTATTTCTTAATACTTTGCTTACTTTTTTGCTATTTCTTTGCACATTTCGATTTCTGTCTCATACTTTTCCATCCTTGTTATTACACTAACCAGATAATCAAATTTTACCTGTTTCTTTTGATTGCAAATATAAGCCTTCTAATAGATTCTATTTTCCTTAAGACTTCCTCATTGCTCACATGTTCTCTCCATGGTATTCTCAGCATACCTCTATAGAACCTTATCTCTATTTCTTTTGACTCTTTATTTGTTGTGAAGAAATTGTCCAGCACATGACAGCAATGGTAAAGGTAATATAACTGTTTCCTTATAAGGAAACATTTGGCATTTACTGATCAAACAGCTCGAACTACCTTCAGTTGAAATTTATAAAATCTTTCTCTTAAAATAATTTTAAAAAAAGTCTCTTACTTCCATTAATCACTCTTTTCATTGTTGATGGTGGAATCCTTCCTAACATCTTATTCAAAGTAGTGTGAAATGCCAACATCTTGAAGAGGCATAGCACATATAAGAAGAAGTGTGGAATGTCAACATCTTGATTATGTCATTAAATTTCTCTTCATGCTAAATGTGCTATACATTTTAGTTGTTGCTGCTGTTAGTAGTCCTCAAATGATATGGTTCCTGTGATCTGGTACAGTTTTTTTGTAATTTTGTATTACCTTTCTCCAAGGTTCAGAGAAAGGATGACTCTCTAAGACCTACAGGGTTCATTCATTCAAAACCCATTTTAATTATTCATCAGAGAAAGACAGTATACACCAGTGGTTTTTAACTGGGGTCCATATGAACTCTGGGTTCTATATAACATTACTGAAGCTGACACAAAAAATAGCAAATTAGGAGGATGTCCCATTAATATTTTAGTGGTCCATAGAGCGATTCCACTTCAGAATGGTTGTTACAACTGAGAATTAGAATTTTCTACAGCAATCTATGCCATATTAAAAATACTAAAAATTGAAACACAACTTACTAAAACAAAAATGGAAAACAAAGATCAAAAGCAATGTAAGTTTTAGCATCCCTTTACTTTTCTGGGACGCTTTGATTGTAAAAGTTAGATAAAACTGAGAAGTCTATATAAAAAGAAAATTATATAAAAATTATAATTTATTATATGAATTAATTTAATATATTAATAATAAATAATAGTATAATTTAAATATTAATAAAATAAAATAAATATTAATATACTAATTTAAATAAATTAATATAAAATATTGAAAAATAAAATATTAAGTACAGTGTAACCTGATATAAGAGAGTTGTCGGGACTTCTTTTCCTACTCTTATATCCGGGTTTGGTCTATTTATATATACATTAATACAGGCTCTAATTTGGAACCAGAGAAAATCTCTCTCTATATCCGGGTTTCTCTTATATCCGGGTTTCTCTTATATCCACACACACTGTAATAAAATTAATTTAATATATAAATTATATAAGTATTATATATAAAGGAACATATACATTTACTAATGCTATAATAAAATTCTAAACTTATCTATTAGTAAAAAAAAATAATGTTTTTTTTTCATTGAATGGTTATGGGGTCCACTTTTAAGAACTCCTATTTAGATATTTCTGAATGGCTTAAGAGACAAGCAGAGTATCCATATGAAAGTCTTGTTCTGATGAGTTTATTTAAGTACCATATATACTCACATTGGATGCAACATTTGAAGACCTAATTTTGAACCTAATTTTAAGGGGTCACATCATACACAAGATATAAAATTAGCATATGTACTGCTGGCCTTGGCTGTTGACCAAACTATATATCCATTTACTGTAGTTAAAAAGTACAGTTGTATTTAAAATAAACATTGCATGTTATCATAAGTATATATGGTACATAAATAGGGTAAATTTTGTGAAAAATTTTTAAGAGAAAGATTTCTTTTTAGATTTCATCTGAATGCAGCACTGATGACTCGGTCAATGAATACTGAATGTTCTCTCATAAGGAAAGGCTAGTATTACAATTACTATTACCAAGGGGTTAGTCATTTTTATGTTTGCTTTGATAGGGAAACTAGATCGTGACAAAATTTTAATGTTCCTTTCAGTAAACCTTTTAGGTACAAGGTCCTATAAAATACAACCCAGGAAAAAAAATCTGGCTGTGAAATACGCGATATGCTCCTTTATTCTGAACTTTGCTGAGTTGGTCAAAGGGTATGGGACAACAGGTTATCATGGAATCTATTCTAATGAGCTTGAAAGGTGATTTACAGGTCCGGGACACTAAAATGAAGCTGGTACAGAAATTTAAATATGGAAGGAAACTGCAGATGTATTGGGATGGACAAAGATGCATTCCAAAGCTAGGCAGAGTATTATGAGACAGGAGAGTTTCGTTGGTAACGAAGAAAAGAGTACTGAACTGTTACATATGATACCTGTTCTTCTTTTTATGGCAGCAAATGTTAGAGGGTCTCCTCAAAGATGAAGAAGAAACTCAAGGCACCTGAGGTATGGTTTTTCAGAAGGATGCTAAGGATGCAATGGACTGAACAATGAGGTCTTGGAGAGGATGCAAACAAAGAGAAAACTTATACTTAATATCAGAAAGAGACAGCTGAAATTTTTGGGACACGTAATGAGAAAGGAGAGTTTGGAAAATCTGATACTCACAGGGTGGACAGAGGGAAAAGAAGGACAAGGGAAAGCAATGCGTGACATACTTAACAGGTTTAAGCAAGTGGACATCAGAACAGGGTCTGGGAGAAATAACAAAAGACAAAACTTATTGAAAGCCTACAAGAGACAGGAAGAAATGGAGAGCCATGATCAGCTAAGTCCTGAAGGACATGGTACATAAAAGAAGTATTTTTTGAAGTCAATGAGAATCCTGTTTTCTGAGAAAATTTATTATATATTCTGCTGGATTTTAGAAAGAGGTGGAGCAGTTGGGAAATAAAGTCAGTTCTAATCCATACAAGTTATTAGTTTGTCACAAGATGGGAAATGGACTTAGACTATAGTATTCTATTGTTCTATGATTCTTCAATTTTTCTCCTTGTACCTTCAGACAATGTCAATAAGCCATCTCTTTTTTTTCTGTCAAAGACTGAACACTTCATTGGGGAATGATTGGTAAGTCAGTGACATATCACCATAGGTGCCAGGTCTAGTGTTATATTTTTTTGGATTTGAATCAAACCACAACAAAGAAAAAAAGAGAAAGGTTTTTAGTTGTAAAATTTTATATCTTTATATTTATATAAAGATATAAAATTTTATAACTAAATTTTTCTCAGTGTAAGAGTGTTAAAATTCCTTGTTAATTGTTTGTTAAGATAGAAAAGAAATGCGATTTCTTTTGTGTGTTTGCATCTGAGAAAAAAAGAGGTAAGGAGAAAGTGAGGATAAATGTGTAAGTGTCACATAGCTTGGGGAGGAAGAGTGTACATATCATGTAACTTGATTAGGAAGATGGTTGAATCAGTAAGGCAATTTCCGTTAAATCATGGTGCTGTGAATCTGTTGCAGTGTGTTAACGTTTTCTCCTTACTGCTTATGTCCATTGAGAGATTTTGTTTAAATACTCTTCAAATGGCTCACTAAGCATGTTTTTTATTGTTGGCAGGAACATGAGCCATTGGTTGAAAAATGTTAAATATTTATTTTCAAAAGATTAATTTAATAACTGAAAGGATGCACAGATCCTCCAACACAGAAGCCATTTTTTGTCATTTGATGATTGACTGTTCTTGGTGTTTATTTCTGTCTTAGCCATACATTTTAATCAATCAAATTATGCTAGCTGGGGACCTAATGAAAAAAGATCTGCCAAAAGACATCCAAAGAGGGAGTGTTATGTTTTAGGCAGCATTTATGACCTTGCACCCCACCAACCTGAAATTGTGGGTGGATTAAAGATAAATACTTTCTAATTTCCAGTGTTCATTTTTCAGTTAGGAAAGTTGATTAGGATTTTTCTAGCTGTTGAGCCTTGTGACATGTCTACCACATGTGGATATCAACAGAAGTCTTATAAGCAGTGTCGAGTCAGTCTACTCGGATTAAAAGAGAAAAATTAAAATCTGAGTGTCATGCCCACAAATACAACATAACACAAAGAAACGATTTTTTTTATATAGGTAAAAAGGAAAAGCAGATTGAAATAATCATGTATATATTAACATTTGTTTTACATGGTAAACAATTGTGTTCGTTCTGGTTGTAAAAATCCAAAGTTCAAAAGTTTAAATGTTCAACAAAATTTTCCATTTGTTAAAAGGTAGTTCATAAAGTCCTATGCCTTTGTCAATATATAATCTGTATATATGTGTATGTGTCTAAAGCACATTTTAACGGAGTGTATACGTGGCTGCTGACCAAACGTATGTATGTTTGGATGAAGGACATTAGTAGAAACATTGTGTGTGTGAGTGCTAATACGTGAAATCTGATTACAATGGTTCCAAAAGGAAATGGATATACAGATAGATGATCAGACTTACTTTTTTCTACATCTATGAATATTTCTTTGAGTTGTATGAATATTCCTTTGAATGGTGTGTAGCTGTCACTGACTGTGGTGTTGTCATGGTAACAAGAGAATTCTGGTCAGATGCCTACGGATCCAAGGCCTGTCATCTATGGTTGATCCATATCCAGCTGCTGACTGGGATTTTGCCGTGTGTGTTATCATAGCTTCTGAAATCAGTGTATATATAGTTATTCTGATCATGTGATTGGCTCCAAACAAAAACTTTTCAGTTTATACAGGATAGCACCCAACGACCAATTCATTTAGAGTTCACATGTATGGACATAGTCAGAAAAAATAGCACATAACTGTACTGTCAATTTCCAGAAACCACTTATCCAATTTGGGATCCTATTTTTTTACTGATTTGTACAAAAGTTTCTGTTTTAGTGATTCTGATCCTATTAATGTGTAAAGCATTTCTGCTTGTTTGTGCTTCCTCTATTGGTTGTAAAATATAGGATTTTATATCCTATAGGAGTAATGGTTAGCACACTCCCATTGTAACAACTAATAATATAGTAAGTTTAATATAGTAAGTTCAGAATGTCCCACAGATGTGTCCTTGTGTCAAAGAAGGCTAAGCTAAGTCAATACTGACAGGATGAAACAGTGAAATTATGGTTAAACAACTTGATCTCATAAACTATTTCTATAGTGAGTTTAATTCTTACTGAGAGCCCACATATGTGTCTTTGTGTCAGACAAGACTAAGCTTGGTAAATAGTAGTGGAATGAATTAGAAGGAGCTGTGCTAAGCAGCTTGGTCTCAAAGACTGTTATTTCTATCATGAGTTTAATTCTTACTGAGTGAACGACATTCTTGGCTTTGGGGAACAAAATGTATTGATTTGGTCCTGTTAGTAACAAAAAATTTTCAGAAATTTTATTTCTGAAAGAAAAAAAACCTGCTGCAACAGTATTTTTTACTATTGCCCAAATTAATAAAGAAAAAAGAAAGAAAAATGCAAATCAGATTCAATTACAAAGAAAAATATTTATTTCTAACCAGCTAAATAAGGGTTCTTGCAAAAATTCGTCCCTTTTTGCTGAGAATAAGATAACCTATTCTCTGAGTAACACAATGTAAAAAAAAAAACATAGCAGAAAAGTAAAACAAACTTAAAAATTACAATGCACCAAAAAAAAAAAAGCTAGCGCCAGTTTGCTGTGTCAATGATAACAATAAAAAAAAGTGGGAAGAGCTTTTGCTCTTCAGTACACTTTCAGTCCTTTCAAGGTTCAAAAGTTTTTATCTTTTTTCTTTTCTTCCTTGTGTAGACAAAGTTCTCTTCTTAGTGACCAAACTCCCTTCTTTCTTCTCTTATTTTCTTCCCATATGCAAGGAAATTATGCTTTTCTTTTACGGCCACTAGAAGGTGAAAATTTGCTTAAACATGTGCTAAAACACTTTTTGAAAATGCACATGTTTGCTTCTTCTTCTGAAATGGCTTTAGCTCCAAACTCCATTTATGGACTTTTTTCAAACTTTCTTTTCTGGGGTTTCTTCAAGAGGACTTCTCAAAACTTCCTCTGAAGGGGGGAAAATTGCCTCAGCAACTTTGTTACCCATGCATCTTTCACTTATGGGCAAACGCTGCCTGCCTTTTCAGCAGGGAGAGAAAACAAACCTCTTCTCTCTAAGTTGTCCTGTTTCCAACTGCTGCTAAGGTCCAGTCCTAGTTCTCCTTCCCTTTCAAAGATGGGTGGTTCACCTTTAAACTGTCCAATCACAGTCCATTAAAAAAATAAATATCAGCAGGTTCTTAGGGCCAGTAACACAGTGAGTGTCTTTTGTTCTCCTGACCTAAAATTTTCCAAAAGTATTGAGTGACTTCTGCTGAGGGCGAGTATTGAGTTACTTCTACTGGTGGAGGAAGTATTGAGTTACTTCTTCAAAGGCATGAATTATTAAAGTTACTTCTACTGGGGCAAAAAGTAAGGATTTGTTTCTACTGGCGGCAAAAATTTATTGAGTTACTTTTAGTGGGGGTAAAATATATTGAGTTACTTCTACTTGGGGCAAAAAAAGTATTAATTCACAATTGTGGCACCTTGCATTATTAGAAATATTCATAGAAATATGATTTAATTTTTTCTTACTCGGTTACTAAACAGGTTGTTAATTTTTTTTTTTTAAACGGAAAATAACTGAGTTGAAAATAATTCACTAAGAGTGTACTAGACGATCCTAAGGAAAGAAGAAGGAAAGAAAGGAAAAGGAAGGAAGGAAGAAAAGAAAGAAAGAGAAAATGTATGACGCATGACCCAATTGAGGGTGGAGATAGGAGTCAGAAAGAGATTTAGGTCAAAGGTCTTGGCCGATTTTCGAAAGTCATTTTGGTAAGAATGTCGGTCAGAGCACCTAGCCTACTTTTGCATGGAAAGACACCTTATCAATTTGGATAAAGAGAAATTTTGGGAACAATGAAACAATTTTTAATCAGAGAAAAAGTGTCTTTGGGTTGAGGGGAGTGACCGGTGGAACGATATACAGACCTGTTAAGAATTGGACACCCACGTTAATAAAGTAGAGACATTTCAATGTAGATAATTAAGATTTTCGACTATCAGGTAAAACAAAGAGGTAAAAAGAGGGACAATTGCTTTTGGCTCACAGAGGGCGCCAAGAAGGCGGAAAAGATCCTTTCTAAAGTCAAGACTAATTAGCAGCGGGCTGTTGACAAAGTCCAGGTGAGAGAAAGCCAAAGATTGTCATTTTGCGTACGCAAAAAAGGAAAAATTGATTTTGTTTTTTAAACAAGAACGATGTAACCACACCCGCAAACAGAGGGGAGAGGATGTTCGATCAATAACAATTGGTCGAATACGATCACGTGACCTGCGGAAGAAAAGGGGAAAGAAATGTTCGATCAATAACAATTGGTCGAATACGATCACGTGACCTGCGGAAGAAAAGGGAAGGAAATGCTCGATCAGGAACGATTGGTTGAAAAGCGGTCACCTGACATACGAGAGACTAAGAGAGATGGATGTGCGCCGCCCCACCAAAGGTACTGCGAGGAAGTAGGGGCGAAAACAATAGCGATAATGGAGAAGACAGAATTAATGCAGTTTTTGGAATTATCGAGAAAACCCTGACGCCGACAGACCCACCCCAGTTTGTTGCGGCGTCAATATAAGCAGGACCCCAGTCGACAGAAATCAGTTGAGTTGGAGTTGCAGTTGAGTTGGAGTTGCAGTTGAGAGTTGGACCGCGGGCAGGGATAGAGCCTGAACGCGGCCATCAGGCCCGATTCACTCGCCCCTTTGCGGGCAGAAGAATCCTCAGACAAGAAATCCTTCCAGCCCAAGTCGAAGACAGGAGAACTTCCAGCCCAAGTAGACGAAGAAGAAGATTGCCTGAAAGCCTGAGAAGAATTGGAGATGCAGACAAGCCGAAAGTCGATGAGAGGTTAAAGTTCATCCCCGGACGGCAGCGAGAAAAGAACCCTCAGACAAGAAGAACTTCCAGCCCAAGTAGATGAAGAAGAAGATTGCCTGAAAGCCTGAGAAGAATTGGAGCTGCAGACAAGCCGAAAGTCGATGAGAAGTTAAAGTTCAGCTCCGGACGGCAGTGAGAAGAGACCACCTCAGACGACAGAGAGTTGCGGCTAAGTTGAAACAAGAAATCTTCCACCAAGTTGAAACAGGAAAACTACCAGCCCAAGTAGACGAAGAAGAAGAAATACAACTCAAGTCGGAGAGAAGAATCAACTGCGAATGATCGATAGAAATTAGCCCCAGTGTCGAACTGAACCACACTCCGACATACATACATGATTCTAGAAAGTAGGTAATTCGACATTTTTCTATTGTGATAGAAGCTTGGTGCCATAGTCCACAGAGCGGGTCGGGAAATGAGAACACTTTTTGTTTTTATGTAACGGACTTTAAGATATAAAGGTTGTTACCCTTTTATCAGCAATTTTGTTTGGTGTCGTGAGTTTTATTTTATTTGTGTTTTGCCACCCCTGTCGGACTCAACTTGTATCGGCCCCGATCCTGCTGGTCCCGTCTGTCTCAAGATCTAAACACAGCGTGGGTAGACAGACCGGAGATCGGTATAGTTGCTTTAGTGACCAGGTATTGGAAGCGAGTCGGGAAAGGCGAGGCTGGTGATCATCTGACCAAAGGGTTGAGCGGCACGCTTTTGACCCAGGAGGAGCGACCAGGAGGAGCGACGTCATCGTTGGTGCCGTAACCAAAGGATCCGACACTGGGCCAGGTGTGTAACCGTCACAAGTGGTGCCGTGACCAGGATCAACCCTGAGACAACCACGTCACGTATGGTGCCGTGGTGACCGAGGGATTTCAACCCTGAGAAGACCACGATCGACCGCCGTTGCTGAAAGTTCAAGCAGAAATCAGAACGACCCGGGACCAAAGGAAAAGAAGGAACAGAATCGTCTGTAAGGTAGGACACCTTGTTTTGTTTCCCAACCTCGATTGTTGCTGTATGGACTGTCTTTCTCTGTAGACATGTCAGATTATGAGTCAGATAGAGCAGTGGGGGGTGAAGAAGAAGTAAGGCGGGGGTTGTCAGTGGAATTAAGGAAGCTGTTAGGTGGACCGAGGGTCCCAGTATTTGATGGCAGCGGAAAGGAGTTTAAAAACTGGCTGGCAATCCTCGAGAAGAGCCGAACCATCTACGAGCTCTCGGACCAAGAAACCCTGTACCTGGCATACGATGCCACAAAGGGAAAAGCGTCTGAGTTCGTAGGGGGGCTCTTGGAAAATCATACCCGCTTGGCTTGGGAAGAAATAAAAAACTGCTGACCAAAGAGTTCGCCGACGAAGGTACGGCCATAGAGGCCATGAGGGCCCTTTAAAACTGACACAGCTACGGGATGAAACCCCGGGAGAATTAGGGGCCCGAGCGGGGAAGTTATCGTCATTGGCATTCCCCGAAGTGGTCAGGATAATGCGGTTATGCAGGCTCAACTGGCGGACCTGTATGTAGAGGCGCTGAACGACGAGCGTGTTCGTCACGACGTATTGAAAGAAGGACCGCTCAGACTGTCGGCAGCGATAGAGCTGGCCAGGGAGAGCCAAGGGTGGGGATAAAGTGAAGAGGTGTGGGAAGAAGCAGATACCAAGTCAGGAGGCTGGAAGAAGGGGGGTAGGCGGAAGAACCCCCGTGTGGAATCAGAGGGTTAAGGAAGAGGTGGATCGGGCAGAATTATGGGAGGAGGACCCCAATAGAGGGCATGGTCGACCAGGCATGGCTTTTATAAGCCCACGCCGGGTCGATACGGGCTGGTCTGCTGGACCCTGTGGGTACGAGGATCACAGGGCGGCGGAATGTCCGACGAAGTGGGGTTGCCCCAGACTTCGATCGTGACAGGTGCACCAGGTGTAAGAAAGGACACCTGGCTAAGTGGTGCAGGCTGAGAAGGGTGCCCCACCAATATTAACAAGGAAGGCCGAGCCCAAGAAAAGCCAGCGGGCCACCCCAGAATTAAGAGGGAGGTGGCCCAGTTAAAAGGGAGAGAAATAAAAACTTGGACCAGTGGGTGGGCGAACCGCTTGAATAGAGGACAGGTTCCCCTGAGGATAGACACAAGGCCAACCCAGTTAAAAAGAGAAAGAGCAAGATGTTGACATGTGGTCGGGCGGGCCACTTTGGCAAGCTGTCCAGCAAGAAGGTGCTGGTTTTGCAGGAGGCCAGGACACCTGAAAAGAAACTGTATTCTTAGAAACGGCCATGGGAGACCGGGAGAGGTCCGGCCGGGGTCGCCCAGGTGCAGGGGGCGCAGAACTCCACCTCATGAGAAAAATGAAGGTGATATATTACTACCGGCGCCTATGGCTGGGTTAACCCAAAGGTGGGGACCCAGGAAAAAAAGCTCAAGTGTTCTCTTTCGCTAACGCAAGAGAGAACTATCCTGTAGAGCAGAGATAGGTGGTAGAGAGATGAGGGCTTTGGTGGACACAGGAGCATCTGTGTCATTGATGAGAGGGAAACATACAGGCGGGTGAAACGGAAGAGAAGGTTACGGGAAGCGGACATAGAGATCACGCAAGCAGATGGGGCCCCCTGGAGATAAAAAGGGATGGTGAGGCTCCTGGTGAGGATTGGGAGGGTGAAAAGCACCCAAAACTTTTACGTAACCCCTGACCTGTGTACAGAGGCAATCTTGGGAGAAGATTGGCCCGGAGCCAGAAGGCCCAGATCGAGTTTAATCCTACTGGTTGGTGGTGAACGGCGAGAGAACGCCGTTGGGATGCCCACCAGAGGAAGAGATAACCATAGTGGTGGAGGAAGATGTGAAGTTACCTCCTAGGGACCGCAGTGTCGGGAAAGGGTAGGCTAATGTCAGAAAAAAAGGTACGGAGAGGACCTCTGCAGTTGGTCCCTGTAGAAGGAAAGGGGCCTAGAAGATAACGAGGGTAACCCTGTGCGAAACGGTAGTGGAGGCAGCCGAGTTGGTGCCCATAATGATGGTGAACCAGGCCCAAAAGACAATAAAGATTAGGAAAGGGGAGAAGATAGGAAGCGCACTTCCCCTACGGACTCGGAATCGGGTGAGATTCGAGGAGGAACGAAGGAAGCTAGTAGAGCAAACAAAGGGAATCTTAGATGAGGATATATTAGCACCGGATCAATTTAGAACCAGAGTGGGGGTCTGTTAAGGAACAATCGAGATGTGGTGGCCCAGTCAGACAAGGAGCTAGGTCAGACCCACACAGTCGAAATGAAAATCGATACCGAGACCACCCACCTGTGAAATTAAAACCCTACCGAACACCTATACATAAAAGACCCCTTGTAGAAGAGGCAGTAGAGGAAATGTTGGAAGCTGGGATGATCGAAAGATCGATCTCTCCTTGAGCTTCCCAATAGTAATAGGTAGGTAAAAAGATGGCGGCCACCGTTTCTGTGTGATTTTAGAAAGCTGAATTTATATCGAAGCCGTTGGCGGTGCCATTGCCACGATAGACGACATTTTGGCATTATTAGGGAAGGCAAGTACTTCTCTACGTTGGACTTGAGGTCCGGGTATTGGCAAGTAGCCCTGATGAGGCTGACAAGGAGAAGGCCGCATTCGCGTGTCACCCTGACTGTTTCAGTTCAGAGTGATGCCATTCGGTTTAGCTAATGCCCCGGGAGTCTTCCAACAGCTAATGTCAATAGTGTTAGGAGGATACGAGAGCTTTGCCATGGCGTATTTGGACGATATCTTGATATTTTCGGAGACAGTGGAACAACACTTTTTTCATTTAAGACAGGTGTTGGGAAGGTTGAGGAAACACGGATTAAAATTGAAATTGTCAAAGTGTCAGTTTTTTCTGAGGGAAGAAACTAGGTATTTAGGGCTTCGTCATAAACGGAGACGGTATTAAACCCGACATGGATAAGGTAAAGGTCATAGGGAAATGCCGGAGCCTGAGACAGTGAGGCAGGTAAGAGGTTTTATAGGAGCTATAGGCTACTACCGGCGCTTCGTCCGGCATTTTCAAGAATTGCCATACCGCTAGTGGCCCTGACGAAGAAATACGTTAGGTTCAAATGGACAGAGGACTGTCAACGAGCATTTGATTCGCTAAAGGAACAGTTGACAACCGTTCCACTGCTGACGTATCCAGACCTCAGTGCCCATGATATTATACACGGATGCCAGTGAGCAGTGTGTAGGAGCAGTACTTACCCAGCCGTGTCCTGATAAGGAAGGACCAGTGCCAGGCATACCAGAGGAAGTACCGATATACTTCCTCCCATAAGCTCTCAGAGACACAACAGAGGTGGCCAGTAATAGAGAGGGAAGCATATGCTATCATGTATGCCTCCAAAAACTGACTACTATTTAAACGGTGCGGTTCACTATAAAGACAGACCACAAGCCTCTGCAGTACCTATTGCAGGCAGAGGACAAATAATAAGAAAATTCAACAGTGGGCACTTAAGTGGCTACCACTGTAAGATAGAGTATTTGGCAGGAAAGGAAAACACGTGCGCAGATTTACTCAAGAATACCGAAACAACTGGAAGAAAGATCTGTAAGGGTAGAACAGGGAGAGATGATAAAGCCTATAGAATAGGGAGTAATTAACTCTAATTGTTAAAAGATCGCCCTATATTAGAATCGGACGAAGAAGGGGACGCCCAGATAATAACCGATCCTTACTGGACAGAAGGAATTGAAAAGGAGCAAAGCAGACAGTGAAATAGCTGCTCTGAGAGAGAAGGTGAAGTCAGGAGAGACCACCAAGTATGCCATAATAGAGGAAAGGCTGTATTATCTCTCAGGAAGGGATGAAGAAGTCAAACCCAAGTTGTATGTGCCCAAAAGTTTAAGACCAGAGATATTGGAACAGTGCCACGGGGGTTGGGTCACATGGGAATTGATAGGACATGTGATCTCATAGGAAGAAAGTACTATTGGCCCAAACTGTACGGAGAAGTCACTAACTATGTTCGAAGTTGTGTAGTGTGCCAGTCGCAGAGCAGAAGGCAGGAAATGGCACCCTTGGAGGAAACAGACGTACCAAACTTCCCTTCGAGAAAGTGAGTATGGATGTATCAGGACCATATGGGGAAACTGCACAAGGAAACAACTATATAGTGAGTTTTGTCGATTGGCTAACAAATTGGCCTGAGGCATTTGCAGTACCAGACAAGAAGGCCAGAACTGTGGCCGGGTTGATAATAAGCGAAATCTTCCCTAGGTATGGTGCCCCTGTGCAATTGGTAACAGATAATGGCACGGAGAATGAACAGCATCATGAGAGAGGGTTTTGACAGGTTTGAATGTAGAGCACATAAAACATCCCCATATCACCCCAGGGAAATGCTAAAGTGGAAAGGTTTCATAGAACCTGGGAGATGTATTGGCCAAGTTGGTCAGAGAAAACATTGGAAATTGGGACTTGTATTTGACGCAGGCTCTGGCGGCCGTGAGGTTTACGATAAACGAAACCTCCAGATTTTCTCCTTATTTTTGTTGTTTGGCAGAGACGTGGTCCCGCCTGTAGATAACCTACTGAAGCCCCGAAGAAGGTATATGGGAGAAGATCATCATCAACTATTGCTGGAACAGCAACATAAGATATTCGTACAGGCCAGAAGAAGAATAAAGAGGGCCCAGAAGAAAAGAAATGAGAGGGTGAATGCTGAAAGAAAGGTGGTAGAATTGAAGGTTGGAGACCCTGTCTACTATAAAATCCACCAGAGAGAAGGAAAGCTGGACCAGAGATGGGAGCCGTACTACCGGATAGTAGAGCAGACGGGCCCAGTATCGTATGTAATATGGGATCAAGTGGCAGGACGAGCGAGGAGGGTTCATGCCAATGATCTGAAGAAGGCTGAAATAGCTAACCTAGAAATGAGCGAGCCGAGGCCTAAGAAGACAAGGAAAAGGAAGGTAACTCTGGTTGAACCGGAAGGAATGGAGACGGAGGAAGACTCCAAGAAGATGAGGAGATAGGTCGACTTGACCAGATAAACGAAGCAGTCCGAGGACGGAGTTGGAACCCTCAGCGGGATTAGCGATGTTCAGTCGTCGACTGAATCAGTGCAGAGAAGACCCTGTGAAATCGCCATCGCACCCCATGTCCGAAGAAAAGGAAGAAAAAGACGAAGAGGTCCAATCAAGCAGTCGAAGGCTTTAAAAGGAGGCACCCTGAACAGGACGAAGGGTCCAGCGAGGGGAGGAGGAGGATTGAATACCCTTTCCCAGCTTAGGGAAAGGATAAAGAACAGGAGAAGTTTAGACATAGAGTCGAGAGGTATTGAAGACATTCAAGGCGAAGACTCTAAACAGAAAGAAGAATCAGGGGATGGAGAAGAGGACAAAAACCTCCTGGACGAGAATTAAACACAGAAAGAAGGTTAGAGGTTGAGCAGGAATCACCTCGGAAGATGGGATCGGGGAGGGAGAAGAGCCCCAGATCTCAGTAGAACAAAAGGGCTGTGCAGAATAGAAGCATTTAGTGTCGACAGATAACGACACTGGCTCATCCAAAATCCTATTGGCTGACTATGGTAGATGTGAGTGGAGGATGGAGATGCGGGCTGCACCTCACGAGGAACGGAAGATCATTGGCATTATTGATTGGCCACCAGTGGTGTCATAAAGTACGACCTTTAGAGGGGCGCCACGCACACCTGACCGGACCATTCTGTCTGCTAGAGGTTAGTTAGAGGAGGGAAGAGCCGAACTAAGAGAAAAGTTATGAAATGATTGAGTGATGAGTCGAGCGAGACTAAGTGATTGTGAAGAATAACAACAAGAGAATTTGTTACCTTTCAGGAATGATAGCAAGGTACAAGGTGGGAAGCAGACTACATAGCATTAAATTCAGGGAGAACGAAATTTATGTTGCTATCAGCTGAAGAAGCTAGAAGGTGTAGAGATGATACCCTGGGGACTTGTACCTCGTTGAGCCCTATCTATAAAACTGGTAACCGCAAACTGCATACTAGAATTGTTTGAAGGAGGGGAGAAGGAATCAAAAGAATCTGCCAAGTGGAGGTATTAACAAACTCGGCATTACCACAAGCTATCAGTGTTTCAGACGGGGTGTGGGCAGTAGCCACCCAGAAACATATCAGCCTGTCTAGGGTATGGGGGAGAGTCCACAAGGACATTAAGAATAAGGCCACCGTTATCCCTGGTGTCGCTACCCATGGGATGTTCGGCGGTTAGGGTGTCCATCTCCTTGCCCCTATTACCAGATGGAAGAAAGGTATGAAGAAAAGATTCACTCATAGAGATGATTGGTAGAGGCTTAGTCAATTGTACAGAATTATGGGGAGCCGATAGTAAAAGATTCTCTAATGTTACCTTAAATAAGATGCCAGTATTAATGAAGCCAATAGAAAAGATCGATATGGATCACTTAAGGGATAAGTTAAGTGCGTTGGGAGACGAAGGTGTAGCTTGGGGAAGACGATGAGCAGATCGCGATAAGTTGGTCAATAGTAATGGGTACATTCCTAGTTATAGCCCTCGGGGGTGTAATAATATGGAAGATTAAGAGTAAGAGAAGATTAGCGAACGACAGTCTAGTGAGCATGCAACAACTCGAGAGGGAGATGCCGAGCGGTGTTCCTCACTCAGACAGGACTGGCGAAGAAATTGCTGGAAGACCAATGGAGGAGGCTGGCGTGAGACCACCACGTGCGGCGGAAAAACCTCCCACAGCAGAGAGGAAAACATTGACCAAGAAGAACAAACCCTAGTGAACACATCTGCACCTACAAACACACGCACACATTACCTTGCATGTAAAACAAAAGAAAATGAAAAGAACATTTCATTGCATGTAGAACAGAAGAAAATGAAAAAAGAACATTTCATTGCATGTAGAACAGAAGAAAATGAAAAGAACATTACATTGCATGTAGAACAAAGAAAATGAAAAGAACATTACATTGCATGTGAGAACAAAAAAAAAAATGAAAAGAACATTTCATTGCATGTAGAACAGAAGAAAATGAAAAGAACATTTCATTGCACGTAGAACAGAAGAAAAAATGAAAAAGAACATTACATTGCCTGTAGAACAAAAAAGAAAATGAAAAGAACATTTCATTGCATGTAGAACAAAAAACAAAATGAAAAGAACATTTCATTGCATGTAGAACAAAAGAAAATGGAAAGAACATTACCCTTGCATGTTAGAAAGTAGAATAGAAGTGCATGAGACGAATGCATGGTGCATGTTAAATGATGTAATTGGTTTAGGTGTCATTTACGGGTAAATGACAAATCGGTTAGGGAGGATTGTGGCACCTTGCATTATTAGAAATATTCATAGAAATATGATTTAATTTTTTCTTACTCGGTTACTAAACAGGTTGTTAATTTTTTTTTTTAAACGGAAAATAACTGAGTTGAAAATAATTCACTAAGAGTGTACTAGACGATCCTAAGGAAAGAAGAAGGAAAAGAAAGGAAAAAGGAAGGAAGGGAAGAAAAAAGAAAGAAAGAGAAATGTATGACGCATGACCCAATTGAGGGTGGAGATAGGAGTCAGAAAGAGATTTAGGTCAGCGTCTTGGCCAATTTTCGAAAGTCATTTTGGTAAGAATGTCGGTCAGAGCACCTAGCCTACTTTTTGCATGGAAAGACACCTTATCAATTTGGATAAAGAGAAATTTTGGGAACAATGAAACAATTTTTAATCAGAGAAAAAAGTGTCTTTTGGGTTGAGGGGAGGACCGGTGGAACGATATACAGACCTGTTAAGAATTGGACACCCACGTTAATAAAGTAGAGACATTTCAATGTAGATAATTAAGATTTTCGACTATCAGGTAAAACAAAGAGGTAAAAAAGAGGACAATTGCTTTTGGCTCACAGAGGGCGCCAAGAAGGCGGAAAAAAGATCCTTTCTAAAGTCAAGACTAATTAGCAGCGGGCTGTTGACAAAGTCCAGGTGAGAGAAAGCCAAAGATTGTCATTTTATGTACGTGCAAAAAAGGGGAAAATTGGATTTTGTTTTTTAAACAAGAACGATGTAACCACAATTCGCAAACAGAGGGGAGAGGATGTTCGATCAATAACAATTGGTCGAATACGATCACGTGACCTGCGGAAGAAAAGGGAAAGAAATGTTTGATCAATAACAATTGGTCGAATACGATCACGTGACCTGCGGAAGAAAAGGAAAGAAATGCTCGATCAGGAACGATTGGTTGAAAAGCGGTCACCTGACATACGAGACTAAGAAGAGATGGATGTGCCCGCCCCACCAAAGGTACTGCGAGGAAGTAGGGGCGAAAACAATAGCGATAATGGAGAAGACAGAATTAATGCAGTTTTTGGAATTATCGAAAACCTGACGCCGACAGACCCACCCCAGTTTGTTGCGGCGTCAATATAAGCAGGACCCCAGTCGACAGAAATCAGTTGAGTTGGAGTTGCAGTTGAGTTGGAGTTGCAGTTGAGAGTTGGACCGCGGGCAGGGATAGAGCCTGAACGCGGCCATCAGGCCCGATTCACTCGCCCCGAATGGGCAGAAGAATCCTCAGACAAGAAATCCTTCCAGCCCAAGTCGAAGACAGGAGAACTTCCAGCCCAAGTGAACGAAGAAGAAGATTGCCTGAAAGCCTGAGAAGAATTGGAGATGCAGACAAGCCGAAAGTCGATGAGAGGTTAAAGTTCATCCCTGGACGGCAGCGAGAAAAGAACCCTCAGACAAGAAGAACTTCCAGCCCAAGTAGATGAAGAAGAAAGATTGCCTGAA